>CANXYC011480934.1:0-10805 GCA_948193065.1 Aleurites moluccanus
TCTATGAATCCAAATGAACCCCTTTTAATTGGATTTGCATGATTAGCCAAATGTCTTGTTAATCGACACCTTGAAAGTGCTTAAGAAATTCTTTGATACCTAATGATTAAGCACTATATATATAGCATTAATGAAATGACAGAAGTTTTAATAACATTGTGCATAATGGTTTAATGATCCTAGCTGGGGGGAGGTTAAGGTCCTAGTCATGCAGTCTGATCAACTGGATGAGTAAATAGCATGCTACCGGATTGTAGCCACTGCTTAAATGGTCAATAATGATTCTGTCATTTTATGATGATATGATATGTTATGTATCTTAATGCCAATGTGAAACCAAACCTACATATTAAATGGCCTTAATTTTATAAATCTTTTATTTGATTAATGATCCCATTATTATTAAATTATGCTACCATTATCTTTCTTGTGAGAGATTCCTCACCCAATCTCACAAGTAAGATAATATGTGTATTACTCACTGAGATTAAATTCTCACCTCTCGTGGTTCAATGTTTCAAGTCCGTAGTAGATAGGGTGGTTCCAACCCATTTTCTCCTTCTAAGCTTGGAACCGGTAGTATCTATGTAACTGCCTCTACTTTGAAGATATAGTATTTTTAGTTAATCTATAGTTGCTCCATGATTATGATAGTATTATAAAACATGTATAAGTATTATATTGTGACCCGAGGAATATTAGTAATAAATATTTGCACTTTAATTAATTAATTCATAATTTACTGATAATGGTTTATTAATTGAAGTATAAAAATGTGATATGAAAATGGAGTCAAGGATATAAGGTGGAATTTTAGAAGTGCTGATTTCCTTGCAGGTTGTGTGAATTATAAATATTAAGTAATTCGATAACTTGGGATGTTATATTTACAAAGGAGACTCTGGTGAAATTTTCTTAAATATTTGCATAAATAATTTTTAAGTTGTTAAGTTATGAATTCAAAAGGTTTCTACGGGGATCGATAGCCTTAAGCTAACCCTTTCTTTAGTATTGTCATATCCTGAAGTAGGGATGTGACAAAGTTAGTATCAGAGCATAAGTAATTAAATAAAACAACTATCAGTAAACATAAGTCAATCATGGAGCATAGGATTCTTTCTTATCATCATTTGATATTATTCATTATATATGCTATTCCGCGTTTCGTAAATTAATGATCTTATGGTTTCTGTTTTTAGTGAATATGTCGCCTAGATGTCATGGAGTGGAATTCATACCTGTTAGGCGGGGACGACCTCGCCGAGTTAGACAAGAAGAGGCAGTGGCCTCAAATATTGCTCCTGATAGGGAGGAGGTTGTTGAGCCATCACAGGTTAGAAGAAGAACAAATGAAGAGAGGTTGGCAAAACATGTGGAACTTCTTATTAGAGAAAATCAAGAATTGAGGAGGGAAATGGAAGAATTGAGAAAAGCTAGGCATGAGCCACCTCCAGTAGTGATTCCACCAGTACCTACTCCTCCACCTATTCATGTTCCTCCACCAGTTCCTCAAGGTGGTTTGGTTCCTCGACAGGCAGCTAGAAGATTGATTGATGATGGGGGAGTTAAAGTGTTTACTTTTCTCAAGATGGGTCTGCCAGAATTCAAAGGGGAGCATGGTGATGAACCTAGTGAATTTCTATAAGAAGTTGAGAAGGTTATTAGAATATTGCCCTATTATGATGCTAGGGCCATTGAATTGATGGGTTTATTATTAAAGAGAAATACTTGGTCATGGTTCGAGCAGCATGTTGAAGAACCATTGTACAGTGATATTCTGCCTACTTGGGATCAGTTTAAGCAGATGATGATGGATGAATTCTTAACTGAGGGAGAGAAAGAGAAAAGATTGATGTAGTTTGATCAGTTAAAGCAAGGAAGCATGAGTGTTGCAGAATATGCTAAAGAATTCCTCAGATTGGCTAAATTTGCAAAGAGTGTGATTCCAAATGAAGCTGCAAAGATTATGACATTCCAAAGAGGGTTACATGCACATCTATATAACATTTTGTTAGCTACAGAATATACCTCCTTGACCAAGTTCATAGATAAGGCAGTTCAGATGGAAGAAAAATATAAAGAAGAAAGAGTTGAAAGGGAGCAAAAGAGGAAGGGTACCTTCGAAGGGCAAAGCAGCAGAAATAAAAGGGGGAGCAACAGTTATCAGTCTAGATCCTCTGACATGGGTACTAGGTTAATTCAGAGACCAGTTGAGAGTAATAGTCGAAGTTATAGCAGGTCTTTGGCTACTTCATCCGCCCCTCAGATGTTTCCTGGTACCTTCATATCAGAGAGGGCCAATCAGACTTTTCCTTCTTACTCTCAATGTGACAAGCAACACCCAGGTCCTTGCAAATTTATTATTGGAGACTGTTTGAGATATGGACAACAGGGTCATAACATCAGAGATTGTCCACTTACTCGGGGGAAGTAGGCAGCACCCACAACATCTTAGCCTACAGTCCAACAAAGTCAAAATAACAATAGAGGCTCTGGAGGCAGAGGTAGAGGCCAAAGTTCGACTCAAGGTGCAAATCAGTCAACAGCTAGTAAAGGTCAGGGTAGAGTATTTGCTCTGAATCAGCAAGAAGCCCAGACTTCTAATACTAATGTGGCAGGTATGATTTTAATTCAGAATGTGTGAGCAAATGTTTTATTTGACTCGGGGGCTGCGCACTTGTTTGTATCACTTGCATTTGCAAAAAACTGGGTAAGGGTAGGAAAAAGATGAATATACCCTTAGAGATTTCTACACCTTTAGGTGAAACCACTGATGTAGAATACTTATATGATTCATGCTCAGTTGAAATAGAGGGTAGAATACTCCCAGTAGATTTAATTGAATTGCCAGTTTTGGATGATGTGGTGCTAGGGATGGATTGGTTATCCACTCACTATGCTACAATTGATTGCTGGGGAAAAAGAGTGGAATTTAAACCTATGGGTCAAGACAACTTTGTATTTCAGGGTGAAAGAGGTAGTGTGATGACAAGACTGATATTTGTTATTGGTGCAAGACAACTTCTGAGGAAGGGATGTCAGGGATTCTTGGCCAGTGTGGTTGATACACGGGTCATCTATAATGGAGTTGAACAAATTCCTATGGTAAATGAATTTCCTGATGTGTTTCTTGAGAATTTACTAGGAATACCTCCTGATCGGGAAATAGAATTTGAGATCGAAGTATACCCTGGAACTAATCCAATATCCATTCCTCCTTACCGAATGGCTCCTGCAGAATTAAAGGAGTTGAAAGTACAACTGCAGGAATTGCTTGATAAAGGGTTTATAAGACCCAGTAGTTCACCATGGAGAGCTCCAGTGTTATTTATGAAGAAAAAAGATGGGACTCTCCGAATGTGTATCGATTACAGATAATTGAATAAGGTGACTGTTAAAAATAAATATCCTTTACCCAGGATAGATGACTTATTTGATCAGTTACAAAGAGTTAGTCATTTCTCGAAAATTGATCTCAGGTCGGGTTACCATCAATTGAAAGTCAAAAAAGAAGATGTGCCAAAAACAGCTTTTAGAACTCGATATGGTCATTATGAATTCCTGGTTTTGCCATTCAGTCTTACTAATACACCTGCAACCTTTATGGATTTGATGAATAAAGTATTCAAGCCTTTCTTAGATAAGTTTGTCATTGTCTTTATTGATGACATACTTGTATACTCTAGAAGTCAATAAGAGCATGAAGAGCATTTAAGAATTGTACTGCAAATATTGAGGGAACATAAGCTATATGCCAAGCTATCGAAGTGTGAATTTTGGCTAACTGAAGTATGTTTCTTAGGGCATGTTATTACTAAAGATGGCATAAAATTAGATCCAAGGAAAGTTGAAGCAGTAGCGGATTGGCCCCGACCCACCAGTGTAACTGAAGTCAGAAGTTTTCTTGGTATGGCAGGTTATTATTGAAGGTTTGTTAAAGATTTCTCTAAGATAGCGTTGCTATTGACCAAGTTTACAAGAAATCAGGTTAAATTTCAGTGGGCCAATTCTTGTGAAGAAAGTTTTCAGAAACTTAAAACATGTCTCACAACTGCTCCAGCACTTTCTTTGCCATCTAGATCTGGTGGATTTGCAGTATATTATGATGCTTCAAGGGTGGGACTTGGATGTGTGCTTATGCAAAATAGGAGAGTGATAGCTTATGCATCCAGACAATTAAAGAGGCATGAATTGAATTATCCCACCCATGATCTCGAAATGGCAGCTGTAGTCTTTGCCTTGAAGATTTGGAGGCATTATCTTTATGGTGAAATATGTGATATTTTCACTGATCACAAAAATCTCCAATACATTATACAAAAGAAAGATCTTAATCTGAGGCAAAGACGGTGGATGGATTTGGTGAAGGATTATGACTGTCAAATTCTCTATCATCCTGGGAAGGCAAATGTGGTAGCTGATGCACTAAGTAGAAAATTGATGGGAAGTCTATCACATATTGCAATTCATCAGAGGCCCTTGATTAGGGAGATGAAAGATTTAGCTAATATGGGAATTCAGTTGGAGATTTTTGAATCTCGAGCTTTGTTTGCTCAGTTTCAAGTGAGACCTAAGCTAATTGATGAAATTATAGTCTTACAGGATGAGGATTCGCAGTTGCTCAAGCTTAAGGAAGATGTGAAAGCTGGAAAAACTACTGAGTTTCAATTGGATGATGGTGTATTGAAAATGGGCCAACAATTATGTGTACCAGATGTTGATGGACTCAAGGAAAAGATTTTTAAAGAAATTGGTTTTGCACCTTACAGTGTTCATCCGGGGGCAACCAAAATGTATCATGATGTGAAGAGTTGTTATTGGTGGCCGGGTATGAAGCAACAGATAGCCAAGTTTGTATCTACTTGTCTGTCTTGTCATCAAGTAAAATTTGAGCACCAGAAACCTTCTGGGTGACTTCAGGAGATAGAGTTGCCCGAATGGAAATGGGACCATATTACAATGGATTTTGTGGTTGGATTGCCGAGGACTTCAAAGGGTTATGACTCTATATGGGTAATTGTAGATCGACTTACGAAGTCAACACATTTTCTTGAAATTAAATTCACTTATTCAGTAGCTCAGTATGCTCAGTTGTATATGGATAAGATTGTGAGATTGTATGGTGTACCAAAATCCATTAGATCAGATCGGGGTACTCAGTTTATATCCCGATTTTGGCAGAATTTTCAAGAGGGTTTAGGTACACAGCTGAATTTCAGTATTGCTTTTCACCCTCAAACTGAGGGGCAATCTGAAAGAGCCATTCATTCACTGGAAGATATGCTTTGTTTATGTGTTCTTGACTTTGGAGACAGTTGGGATCAATACCTACCTTTGGTGGAGTTTGCTTACAATAGCAGTTATCATTCCATTATTGGTATAGCACCATACGAAGCATTATTGTCATGACCTAGTTCCGAATCGCGATGGTCCTAAGGCACGAGAGATGCCAATGGCGACCGGCACCCGTAAAACCCAGTATCACATACACAATCTATAAACCATAATATATTATCCATTTTAGTTAATTACCATCCATACTGATATTCTGTAATTCATTATGTAATTTACTGCAATTGACTGTAACAATCCATATATCATATCATATAATCACCATATAACTCATATATCATTAAGTATCATATATACATGTTCATTTCCTAGCTAATTCATACATACCCATGGAGCAGCTAGATTATGAACATCAAAATAATAATACAAATAAAAATATATACATCAGTAATGCTGGCAGAAATCCCCGGATGATAGACAATAGAATTCTACACTCTATTCCTCTCCTGAAATGGGTAAACAAAGAAAAGGTGAGTATATAAGATACTCAGTGAATCTATATGCATCAACAATAAAATAGTAGGTAGCAATGAAGCAATGGTATCAAGAGGTCGAATAACAGTATACAGAATCTGTAATAGGTCACAATATAGCCAAAGAATAAAGTACAGGCTCGGTATCATATGGAAAGACAGATAAAGGGATGGAGCATATGAAATCATACAATCTCCAGTGATCAGTATGGACCATATGTGAACATATAGGTCTCCAGTAGCATATCAATATCAATGAGCATAAGACTGATCAGGTCTTATGGCTAGGACCATAACCCCTCCTAGCTAGGGCATCAATAATACAATGTGCACATCGCCGATAGTATTTTCCCACTACCCTATTGGATCGGTAGCTCTATCAAGCCACATTAGGATCAATATCAAGGAACAACATATCAATGGATATCATTATGCAACAATGGCATCCTCCATATCAATAAACTCAATATCAGTCAATCAAGTATCAATAAGATCAATGGCAATGCTATAGGTAACATATAATCAATGACAAAGGGTTTGGCAATTAAGAAAGACATGGAACAAAGGTTGGCTCGACAAAGGAAAATGGTAAGCCAATTGGCATGCCAACGTCGCTGGCAACAATGGCATTCAAATGGTAGGGCTATGGAATGCAAACAATAGGCCAAAGACAAAATAAGTTAGGCATTTCATCAAACATATGGCGGGCATATAATGGCAAGTCAGTAGGTTAGGTTAGGGTGCAAAATTGACTTGCACAATTCAACCAACAACAAGCCACATTTGCAATTATATATTAGGCATCAAGGAAACAATATTAAACAATATCAAATGAGGTCAAATTGTCTATGGAAATCATGAAGAAAATAAGCAAAATATAAGGGTAATGAATAGTACAAGTGGTTCGGCCAAACATGTGCTTTCACACCAAGTTTCCAATTTCAATTTCAACATAAATGGTATGTCAAAGGATGCATATAAGACTCACCTAAACTTCTAAATAACTTTAGAAAGTCCAATTCCACCCAAATTCACCAATTGAGCTATAAGACACACCTTTGCCAAAATTTGAATTCTACACCAAACCAATCATCAATTAGTTACCTATTACCATCCAATTAACATATTCTAACATCAATTAACACTAACACTAATTCAAGTAGCTAAGTTACACAACTTCCATTTGGTTTAGAAATTTAGGGATTTCTATAAATTTGCATCAATTGATGCAATCTAACTAAAAACCCATCTAATTCAACCTAAATATCATCTAATTAAACCATTAAAACTAACAAACTAACTTCTTACCTCAATGTGGTGCTATTGCCAAAATGATGATAGAGTTCTTCCTTGAATTCCTTTGTCCTTTAAAGCAATCTAACGGTGGTAAATGATAAAACAATAATCAAACTCAATTTTTCTATGAATTTCTCTTAAGCAATTTGATGAGAAATGAAGAAATGAGATGAAGAATGAAGGTGAAAATGGTTCGGCTATGGAGAAGAAGAAAAAGAAGATAATGGAAATGTTCTAAGTGTTGAATAAATAGAAAAATCACTTAGGCAAATTACAATTAACTCCTCCAACTTTCATATATCATATTTTGGTCCAAATTCTTCTGTAATTTATTTTGTCAATTCTGTTAGGATTTGGATTCCAAAGTGGGGAGTCAATAAGCTTATTTTAATTTATACTTATTTATAAAAATAGTTTCAAAGTCATTATGTAACTCCGATGGACCAATTTTCACTATTCACCTTAAATTTCCTTTTATTTACGATTTTGTCATTGGTTACTTTTTCAGTGTTCCTTAATGATTTTCACTTCTTTCTTTTTACCAAAATTACACATGAATTATAGTGATCTTTTATCCCCAGGTCAATTTCAGAAATTTTTCTGTTGACCGGAATGATAATTTCTCGGCAGTGTTCCCGACACCACCGCTTTCCGGAAAAATAACTAGTTCGCTTTCTAACTGTGTCTCTAAAATTATTTTCCATCATTTCAATACTTTTGAACCACATACTGAGAACTAATTCATGCATATATGTTAGAACTTTCTAGGGTATTACATTCTACCCCCTACAAATAAATTTGTCCTCGAATTTAAATAGATACATACCTCACTGCTGGAACAGGAATGGATATCTACTCCTCATCTCCTGCTAACTCTCCCAAGTGCACTCCTCCATGGACTGGTTAATCTAAAGCACTTTTACCATTGGGATCTCCTTATTACGCAGCTGTCTGACCTGTCGATCAATGATCTCCACTAAAAGCTCCTCATATGATAAGTCCTCACTAATATCCACATCTTGAACCTCCAATATGTGTGATAGATCAGATATATACTTCCTCAACATCGAGATATGGAATACCAGATGTACGTGGCTCATGCTAGGTGGAAGAGCTAATCTATAGGCCACATTACCTATCTTTTCAAGAATCTCAAACGGGCCTATAAACCTTGGTGATAACTTTCTCCTCTTCCCAAATCTCATAATACCTTTCATCTGTGAGACCTTAAGGAAGACATGCTCACCAACTGTAAAATGTACATCCTTTCTCTTCGGATCAGCATAACTCTTCTGCCTACTGAAGGCAGCCCTCATCCGCTCTCTGATCATAAGCACTTTTTCCATAGTCTCCCTAATCAACTCTAGCCCCTCAAGCTGCTTTTCTCCTGGCTCCACCCAACACACTGGAGATCTATATTTTCTACCATATAGTGCTTCAAATGGAGCCATACCAATAGAAAAGTGGTAGCTATTGTTATAGGAGAACTCAATCAACGGCAGATAATAATCCCAGTTATCTTTGAAATCCAGAACACACAATCTTAGCATATCCTCCAAAGTCTGGATTGTCCTCTCCAATTGTCCACTAGTCTGCGGATGAAAAAATAGTACTGAACCATAACTGGGTATCCATAGCCTCCTGGAACTTTTTCTAGAACCGTGAAGTGAACTATGTACCCCTGTCTGAAATAATCATCAATGGAACTTTATTAAGTCACACAATCTTATCCACATACAATTGTGCATACTAAGCTATTGTATAGCTGGTCTTAACCTCTAGAAAATGAGCAGACTTCGTCAGATGGTCTACAATCACCCATATGGAGTCATAACCCCTCGAAGTTCTCGGTAGACCCACTATAAAATCCATAGTAACCTGCTCCCATTTCCACTCTGGCAACTCTATCTCCTGAAGCAACCCTAATGGCTTCTGATGCTCAAACTTAATCTACTGACAGGCTAAGCATTTAGACACAAACTGAGCCACATCTCTCTTCATCCCAAGCCACCAATATACATCTCTCAAATCATGGTACATCTTGGTAATCCCTGAATGTACACTATATATTGAGTAGTGAGCCTCTCTCATAATCCGATCCCTTAGCCCATCAAAATCTGGTACACATACACACTTCCCACATCTCAATACCCCATCCTTTACTGAAAACTATATCATCTTCCTATTCTGTACCTCTCCCTTGAGCTTCAATAGATAAGGATCTCTATCTTGAGCCACTTTAATATCATCAAGTAACAGTGACTTCACCCGAAATTGGGCTATCAGAGCCTGGTTCCGATCCTAGGATCCCAACTCCAACTCCACTCCCAAATCTGCTAACTCCCTTATCTCTCGAATCAATTTCCTCCTGCCAATCACAATATGAGCTAGACTACCCATCGATTTCCTGCTCAATGCATCAGCCACCATATTGGCCTTACTCGGTTGGTAAAGGATCTCACAGTCATAATCCTTAAGTAACTCCATCCATCGGCGCTGCCGAAGATTCGGATCCTTCTGCTGAAATATATACTGTAGACTCTTATGATCAGTATATATCTCACATTTCAATCCATACAAGTAATGTCTCCAAATCTTTAATGCAAATATCACCGCTGCCATCTCCAAATCATGTATCAGATAATTTGCTTCATGCTTCTTTAACTGACGGGAAGTATAAGTAATGACCCTACCAATCTGCATCAATACACACCCCAAACCAATCCATGAAGCATCACAACACACAATAAATTTCTCCCCCTTTACTGGCAATGCCAACACTGAAGCACTGGTGAGGCAATACTTCAAAGCCTGGAAGTTGCGGTCACACTCATCAATCCATACATAATGCTCTTGTTTCCTCATCAATCTAGTCAATGGAGCTGCAATTCGAGAGAAATCCTTCACAAACCTCCTGTAATATCCAGCCATACCCAGAAAGCTGTGAACCTCTGAAACAATGGTAGGCTGAGGCTAATTAGCAACCGCTTTAATCTTTTGAGGATCCATCTTAATCCCATCTTTGCATATCACATGCCTAAGGAAACACACTTCGGTTAGCCAAAATTGGCATTTAGATAACTTAGCAAACAACAGATGCTCCCGAAGTGTCTGCAAAACAATCCTCAAAATGCTCCACATGCTCCTCCTCACTCCTAGAATAGATAAGTATGTCATCAATGAATACAATGACAAACTTATCCAAATATGACCTTGTCACAGCCTAACTTTAGACTATGATGGTCCTAGGGTACGGGTAATGCCTAAGCCACCAGTACCTCGAATAACCCATGCTTAAACTTTTACATTCATATCTTAACCTGTGATACATTTTAGGTGATAATTTTTTTTATAAAACATCATATTATTCATGCAGAAAAACTATCAGAGTTTCCTTTGTAACTCTGACTTAAGTTATCCGCAAAACATATAAATAAGCACTCCCAATATAAAATACATCCCCTTATATCCTCCATTGATCAATTGCAACTCAAAATGCACTTTAATATTTTCATCCATATCATATAACATATACATATCATCTCAAGCTCATATATCATATATATGTACAATATATACATATCCATATCATATCAATTTACCATTTAATCATTTGAACATTTTACTTAAGCCTATTCAAACCTCTATACATTATATACAAAGGAACTCTATACACAGGAGTGA
>CANXYC011481091.1:0-13778 GCA_948193065.1 Aleurites moluccanus
TCCCTAGCATGGGCCAAATTATGTTTACTAGAGAATATTAAATGCCCTCTCCAGCACAGGCTAATTTAATTATACCAGTGTGCACACAGTCGATGGAATTGAACACTACCCATCGAAGTAGTCCTGTTTTAATATCATATGCTTATGTTTCAATAAATGAACTTATTATATATCACAAATGAAGCTTGGACAACTGTAGAATGATCATATATACATATATGAAGTAAAATATCAAAAATGATAATTTTGCCAAAATTTGCCCTGACGGGCCCGACCGTGCTGCCGCAACTGGCTAGCAAATTACGGGTCCGTTTTGGGATTTTTAGGTACTTTCTGGTTAACTAGGTTACCAAAAGAATTAGGTGGACTGTGAGGTACCATTTCGAAGCTTAGGTCGAGACTAGGTGATTGGGCCAAGTGGTGGTCCAATTGGCTTTCTGGTTTCCATTTTATAGCCCGTCAAAGTTTAGGTCAGTTTTAGGCGTTTCGGCAGACTATTTACGAGCTAATTTGCACTGTTTGGATTTTTAGGTATTAAGAATCTTGTCCAAATACACTCCTAAGTCATTAATTTGTTGTTTCATCTACAAAACTTGTGCACAACAACAAGCGGCTACCACATATTCAGATTCTGCAAGTGACAAAGCCATTGAATTTTGCTTCTTGCAAAACTAAGAAACAAGGCAATTTCTTAACAATTGGCGAGTACCTATCCATGCAACTACCAGTAAAATCTATATTGGAATAGCTAACTAAACTAAAATGCATGTTCTTCATATACCAAAGTCTTAGATGTTGTATGTCAATCAAATATTTTAAAAAAAATTTAACCGTATGTAAGTGAGACTCTTTAGGACATGATTGAAAACGTGCACATAAACACACGACAAACATAATATTCAGTCTACTAATGGTTAAATAAAGCAAACTACCAATCATACCTCTATATTTCTTCTCCTCGGTAGGCTTGCCAAGTTCATCTTTATCAAGCTTGATGGTGGAGTTAATTGGAGTTCTACTTACTTTTGCTCCATCCATTCCAAACCTTTTGTGAAGTTCATTTATGTACTTTGATTAGTTAATGAAGATACCTTCCTCACATTGTTTGATTTGTAATCCAAATAAGTACTTCAATTCTCCCATTATGCTCATTTCAAACTCACTTTGCATGCATGAAGAGAATTCCTTTCATAAAACCTCATTAGTAGCACTAAATATTATATCATCAACATATATTTATATAATCAACATGTTATGCATATCTTTTTTAATGAAAAGAGTTGTATCAACTTTTTCTCTTGAAAAACCATTGTTGATTAAAAATGTGCTAAGTCTATCATACCAAGCTCTAAGAGCTTATTTAAGACCATAAAGAGCTTTTTGAAGTTTATAAACATAATTTGGAAAATCAAATTGTTCAAAATCAGGAGGTTGTTCAACATAAACTTCCTCCTTAATAAAACCATTTAAAAAAGCACTTTTGATATCCATTTGCTGCAACTTAAAGTTCATATGGCATACAAATGCAGGTAACATCCTAATAGCCTCAAGTCTAGCAACCGATGCAAAGGTCTCATCATAATTTATTCCTTCCTCTTGATTATATCTTTTTGTCACCAATTTAGCCTTGTTCCTAGTGATCACAACAACTTCATCTAGTTTGTTTCTATATACCCATTTGGTACCTATGATGGGATGGTCTAGTGGTCTAGGAACGAAGGTCCAAACCTTGTTCCTCTCAAATCGGTTCAATTCCTCTTGTATGCCCTCAACCCAATTTTCATCCTCTAAGGCATCATCAATATTCCTAGGTTCAATCTTAGATAGGAAGGCTAGGTTGTTCACAATTTCTTTGAAAGAGCATCTTGTGGCTACACCCTTAAAGGATTCACCAATTATAAGGTCTTTTAGAAGGTCCTTTTTGAATTTCCAATCTTTTGGAAGTTCAACATCAATAGGGGGCCTTAGAAGGATCTCTTAGGTCATTAAGGTCTTTTATAGATGTTTCAACAAGAGGCTCAAAATCAAAAGATGTATCATGCATATGATCAAATATATCATCATTCTCAACAAGTTCAAATCTATGCATATCAAATGAACAAGACACATCAAATATTACATGTATAGACTCTTCAACAACCAAAGTTCTTTTGTTAAAAACTCTATAAGCTTTGCTAGTAGTTGAATAGCCCAAGAAAATACCTACATCTATTTTGGAGTCAAATTTTCCAGGGTTATCCTTGGTGTTTAATATAAAGCATTTACATCTAAATACTCTAAGATATAACATTCTTGGTTTTCCCTCATTTCATAACTCATAAAGAATTTTGTTTAAAATTGCTCTTATAAAAATTCTATTTGAAATACAATAAGCATTATTGATGGCTTCGGCCCAAAAGTACTTAGGAAGCGAGTACACATTGAGCATAGTTCTAACCATATCAATAAGTTTTTTATTTTTCCTTTCCACAACTCCATTTTGTTGAGGAGTTCTTGATGTAGAAAAGTTATGAAAAATACCTATTTCATCACAAAAGATTTTAAAATCATGATTAACAAATTCTTTTCTATGATCACTTCTCAAAGATGTTATATGAAAATCTTTTTCATTTTGAACTCTTTTAGCAAAGGATTTGAATTCTTTAAAACTTTCATCCTTATGAGCAAGAAATAATACCTAAGTAAATCTAAAGTAATAATCAATAATTACAAATGCATATTGTTTACCTCCAAAACTATATATTCTATAAGGGCCAAACAAGTCCATATGCAAAAGTTCTAGAGGTTTAGTAGAAGAAACAACATTTTTAGTTTTAAAAGAACTTTTGACTTGTTTGCCCATTTGGCATGCATCACAAATTCCATCTTTAGGAAACTTGACTTTGGGGAGACCAATTATAAGCTCATTAGATTTAAACTTACCAATGTGATCCATGCCAACATGACAAGTCTCCTATGCCACAACCATGCATCATCATAAAGTGAAACTATACAATCAACATTATCATTATGCAAGCTACTAATGTCAATCATATAAACATTGTCAATTCTATAACCGATAAACAAAATTTTTTTATCTTTCAAACATTTCACATAGCATTTCTTAGAAGTAAAGGAAATTTTGTTTCCCATGTCATATAATTGACTCACAGTAATCAAATTGTGCTTAAGGGCATCAACCAACAATATATATTCAAGAGAATGTTTATCGGTCTTACCAATTTGCCTAATTTCAATGATTTTACCTTTATCATTATCTCCAAAGGTCGTCTTCCCTCTTTTCTTCTCGTCCAAGTTTGAGAGAAGACTTGTATTATCGGTCATATGTCTTGAACATCCACTATCCAAATACCATAACTTTTCTCCTTGTAGATTTCAAGCACACCTACAAACAAAAAAAAAAATTATTTTAGGTACCCAAATGTTTTTGGGACCTTGAGGGTTAGCATCAACATAGCCTAAATGTACATTTCTAATATGGCATTTGAAGTTAAAATGGCCAAATTTCCCACAATAGTGATATCTCAAATGAATTCTAGACTTTTGTTGAGATTTTGTCCTATGATGTGGTTTGAAATGATATTGAGACAAATAACCATAATTAGATTTTGGTCTTGAATAAACATTCATTGGTTTTCTAAAATATGAATCATGTATAACATGCTTATATACCTTGGTTTTAGGCCTAGCATTTTTAGGATGAGGCATATAAATCATGTGAGCATATGAATTTGATGCCTTAATAAATATGGTTTAAGATGTAGATGGTGCATCTCCTCCATTATAATCGTCCATACTTAATAGTATAACACCTTTGGAACTCAAGTATCTTGTCCAACTTTTTTTGCCTTTACTAAGCTTGGACATGTAAGCATCATAAGAATTTAACATGTTTTTCAACAAAGTATTTTCATTCTTTAGGTCATTGCATTCTTGACCCGTAAGGTCATTGGTCTTTTTCAATTCTACAATAGATCATTTAATTCATTTATTTCAAGTTTATAAGCATCACATACATCTAAGACCTCTTTAGACATTTCTTTTAATTTATCATACTTATTTTGCAACTTATGATACTTTGAAAGTAATGATTCCATAATTTGCATGGCATCATTGTTAAAATTAAAATCGGAATTACTTACTTCACTTGAAGATGTATCATCTCCAATTGCCATGAAGTAAAGGTTGGCTACTTCATCTTTGCTTGCTTCCTTCTTTTCATTGGAATCACTTAAATCATTCCAAGTGGCTGTCAATGCCTTTTTCTTGAACCTTTTCTTGTTTTACAACCTTGGACATTCCGCTTTAATGTGACAAAATTTGTCACATTCAAAGCATTTCACTTGTTTCTCATATCTTTCAAATGGCTTAATGAGCAAGCTTTGTAAAGGCAATAAGAGATATGTCTTTATGAGCAAGGACATGTCTTCATCACTTTCATTTGAAGAAGCCTCCTTGAATGCAATAAGAGCTACCCTTTGTTCTTCTCTTCCACTTTATCTTAAGATAATGTAATCTCATGAGTGAGAAGCTTTCCCAACAAATTGTCAGTTGGGAGGGTGCTCAAGTCATTGGCTTCCTTAATTTAAGTAACTTTTTCTTCCCAATCTTTCTTAGGGATAACTCTTAATATTTTGCAATTGATGTCTTCTTTGGAATAGTTCTTCCCAAGCTTTCTCATTTGATTGATAATCACCATTAATAGATTGTACATTTTGGATACCTTCTCATTTGGGAGCATTTGGAAGAGTTCATACTCATCAGTAAAAAATTGAATTTTCTTATCCTTGATTTGATTAGTGCCTTCATGAGTAGTCTTAAAGGTGTCCCGTATTTGCTTTTCCGAAATACAATGGGAAATTTTACCATATTCCTCTCTACTTAAAGCACAATAAAGAGTGTTCATAGCTTTGTGATTTCTCCCATTTGCTTTCTTTTCCGCGGCCATCCATTCATTCTTTGGCTTGATAATTTCAACATCATCAATGGTTTTTGTAGGAACCGTATAACCCGCCTCTACAATATCCCAAAGATCAATACCATCACTATCCATGTAAATTTCTATCCTTTTTTTTCAATAGGGATAATTGGTGCCACTGAAGTATGGTGGTCTTATGGTGGAACCGACTTCAATGATGTTGGTAGCTTGGTTTTCCATTTGTAAACTTTGATCCAAGATGGTTAAATCTTTTAAATAGTGGATACAAAGCTCTGATACCAATTGAAAGTCCCTTGGCAATAAAGAGGGGGGTGAATTGGTTATTTAAATAATTAACAACAAATAAAAATTAAATAAGAGAAGAAGGAAGAAATAATCAACACAAGGATTTATAATAGTTTGGCTAAAACAAGCCTACTGTGAGGCCTTACCCAAGCACCAAGATGCTCTTTCGGGGAGATTTCTCATGCATTAAAGGTAGCTTTTACCTTACATTTCCAAATTCTCTTTAACCTTTTATTTTGAAAATTTGTAGAGTCATCAACTTCATTTTTAAGGGAAAAGAAAGGAAAATCTGATTTGACTCCAAAATATAACCCAAAGATAAAATCACTAGACCTTTAAACTGGGACTAAGCTCAGGGACTAGGTTTTCAGTTTTAAGTAACTCTCATTTTGGCTTTCCATTTAATAATCGATTTATGAAAATAAGATTTCATGAACAAGTTATAAGAATGACAAATATAAGATGCATGAATGAAGCATAATAAAACAAGTAATATAAACATGACATTAAAGTAAAAAAAACATAAAATAAAAGAGATTTAATTACATTAAAAACCCAAAATATGGGGTATTAACTCTAGGCCTCATGGGAATTCTAAGTTAACCACACATTCCCCAAAGTATAATATAAAATATACAATATTGGAAAGAAAAAAAAAAGGTTTTTTAGTGTTTTTAGATTTGAAGCTATGAAACAGCTTGCCTATATATCCCTTTAAATGGAAATCAAAACTCACGCAGTTCACCCTGCTTGCTAAAGGGTTAGTTATGATTTTAAGAGAAATCTTGTTTTACCTCTTCTATTTTATCATGTTTTGGTTCTTTTAATTGATGCTTTACCAATTTAAAGAAGGAGAAAGATGAGTTTGATTTTGAGTTTAGAATATGATACCTTGCTTTGCAACTTGGGTGGAAGGCATCTTAAGGTTCGTCTGGATTGGAGTTTCACTTTTGTTAGATAACAAAATTAGTTGAAAGGTCTATTTATTGCCCAATTTTAATTACCGAGTTGAATTAATTAATTAGATTAACACAATAGTGATGCTAGATCGACTAAAAAAAAGATCAAATCTAGGTCTTTTATTCCTTAAACTCAAAAAGAGTTGAAGAAATCATTTTGAAATCAAAGAGAATTGAACCGCTTAAATAAAGAAAGTTAAATAAAGAGGTAGAAGGGAGAGCCAACTAAGGAAAACTCCACTTGGTTGTTTTGGTGTCTTTATTGAAGGCTAATGAAGGCTTGAATTTATAGGGAACATGTTAGGGTCAGGTTAGACGAAAATTCAATGTGGAATACAGAAAACCCAACAGGACCTCTTAGCGGCATTTAATCTTCACATTGGAGGCAGAGGGGCTTCATTTTGGGGTAGAGGCTTGCTTTGCTAGCGGCAGGAGCTTCTCTTAGTGGTGGTGTCGACAGGTGATGGTGGCTGTCGCTGGCTAGCTGCCACCAGTGATAAGGCCAGTTACTATCAAGGTCGGTTCTAGCCCCTTTTGGTTTGATTGGCCCAATTCAAAGTGGTTTGACCTATGGTTGACGCTGATCAATTTGACATAGTCTAATTTTTCTGTATCATAGTCGACTTTGATCTCCAATCAATCGACAATCAGTTTGGCATGGCTCGAGTCTATTTAGGGTGCAAAATCACGTGTTCACAACTGCTCCCATTACTTGTTCCCAAGTCTAAAAGGTAAAAGTGATGGTAGTGAATTGATTGATTTTCTATATGCTTGAAATGAGATATGTGCATTCTGGTTGCATTTTGGAGTATTTGTTGTTGTGCCGATCTATTTTGACAACTTTGAGCTTTTTCTGATTTTTCAACATTTTTATGTTTCTCGTATTTTCTAAGTTATAGAAGTATCCCTTCTCTGATTTGGGTATATGATAGTTCTAAAAATAGAGAAAAATATTATGGTTCTGATGGCACTAACGGTGCTGCATTCCTAGTTGAAATGGATCTGATATCGCAATTCTGGGCTTTTCTGGGCTACGAAGAGACATGATAGTCATTATGAAAATTTCCAATAAGGCTATAAATAGGCAGTTCACCCTCGTATTCTCTTCATCTTCAATCATTTTCTTCAATTTGCTTTTTTCTCTCTAGAATTCTTTCCCAATTTTCTTTATGGAATCCGAAGCTAAGTCTGCTTTAACTAGTGTCATCGAAGCTATGAGGCTCCGCGGGAGAATGACAATCCCGAGGATCTGTTGTAAGAGCCTGAGGAGTACATCTCTTGGGATGGCAGGAATGAGTATTTTTTTTTCTTTCTTCTGTTCTTTTCTTTTCTGCACTGTACTTCTTTTATTCATTTTTCTTTGTCATTTTCTGCTTTTAACATATAACATTAGGAATAAAAGAGGTAGGTCAAACCTCACCTATATAGCAGAGAACATAGGTACTGGTATATTAAGAGATCTTATTGAGCTAATTGGGTTTGTGTCATTCTTGGGACTCAGACCCTCTCTTGAGAGTAACATTATCTTGATAAAGTCATTGGCTAAGCAGTGATGGAATACAACCAATACTTTTCATTTTTCATGTAGTGAGTTAACTGTAACCCTATAAATCTGTGTATGCTTATTGGACTGCGATTTGGATCTCACCCACACGAGACCTGCCCCGACTGGTGAGTTTTCTTATCTTCTGAGGACATGGTGACATTGTTAGGATAGGATCCTTCCTGTGTCCAAAGTACTATTATGCGCACATGGCTATAGGCTCAATCGAGAGATATGGAGCCCTTTAGCAAAGAGTTTCCAGCTTTTGAGCCTGTTGCTCGCCTCACGATGTTGATATTAAAGGTTTTACCTTCGCTTATACCCGTCGGGACACTGTTGATCTGAATATCCTTCCCAACTTATTGGATTTGTCACAACTTAAGACATATAATTGGGTTAGAGCCATTCGGAGCACCATGTATAGGGAGACGACTAATTTATCCCGAGGAGCACTCACTTCTTTTGAAGGGACATTCTTCATTTGGGAGGTATACTTTTGTTTTGTGCCTCTTTTAGATTTTTGCTTGTTATGACTATCTGATTGTCTTAATCTTTTACCACTTTTTAGCTTTGGGCTTATGCATATTTTTCTACACTTGCCCCTACATTGGATGCTTCCAAGCTTAATGCATTCCCTACCAGTGTCAAGTGGAACAAGGAACATAAGACAGGACCACCCAGGCACGACTTTCGCACTACCAGGGCATTCATTAGTAGTCTTAATCTTTCTCAGGTAGTTACTGCTTTTTTTACCTCATTCAATTTTGCTTTTGAGATACTGACTATGACTTGCTTGGGCATAGGCAAACGACCCCTTTTGCGACTAGGATAGAGCCGATGCCAGTTATGCTACATAACTAATTTGTTATGTCATTTTCTAGGTTGTTGTTTCACTCTCCATTCCACAGACTGTATTATTTAGAGGAGAGAGTCAAAGTTCAGACATTGGGGGAGTAGGCCACCCCAGACATCATCCGGTTGACATGCGATGGGGCTTTGACATCCATGTTACATATGAGTCCTATGTTGGTCTGCCGATAGTTCTGTTCCTCCATCTTGAGATTCCTTATCCAAAGTTTTGTGAGAACCATCTTATGAGATGTGTTGGATATCCATATCGACTTTTTACTCATTCTTTTGGACGTTTTGCTTCCAAAGCTCAGCCTAACATTCCTCTAATGGGTACTAGTGCAAGGGCATCTACTATGGCTACTCCAACAGCCAGAGATTCAAGCTCTAGTGCAAGAAACGGAGATGAGATTGCCTTCAACCCTTTTCTAGAAATTACTGGGGAGATTACTAGGGAGATTCCTTACGTAGGAGGTGATGGTTAGATGAGGATCTGCTATGTTCTGGATACGATTCATCCTCTTGCCCAATACTTTCCTGAAAACATTGTGATGTGTTTTCTTCTTACCTCCGAAAATGATCCATTCATATTTTTTTTATTGCTTATACTATTCACTTTATTAATGAAGGTCCCAACTGGCTATACTCGATAAACTTATCGGATGGGGCACCGAATGGAGATGGTTATCACCTCCTTATTTACTCAAATGGAGATTGATAGATAGGCCCGTCAGCAGGAGGATCCTCGTCGCTGAAGAAGGAGAAACTGAGATTCTGACGCTACTTTTTATTTTCTACTTTCTTTCTTCTTTCTAAACTTTTGAGATGTATATGATGCTAGTATTTTTATGCTTTAAAGATATTGAATGTATGCATGTTATGACAGTTATACACCCTCTATTTGAATGGATGTTCATACAACTGATTTTTTTATTGTTGTGCAAACATTTATGCAAGATTATGCTTAAAATTTATGCAATGCATATCATAAAATGCCCCGAGAATTCTGTTCTAAAGCTTCCTAGGTCAAAAATTGAAAAATCAGAGCAGTCATAAGCAAGAGGAAAAGTTATCACCAAGACGAATGGGTGTTGCGCTAAGAAGGAGTGGAGCTTCCGCTAAGGGGTAGCTGCACATATGGCGGCACCACCAAGTAGGCATGGTGTTGCAGCCAAAAAGCTTGGGCGGCGGCACCCAGCAGGGCTTGTGGTGCCACTAGCATTCTGGTCTAATTTGGTTCGATTTTTGACTATTTAAAGCCCTGTTTCTTGTGCAAAAGTGATTCTACACTGCTTTTCTTCTTTTCAAGTAATTTTCTTACTTTTTCTCTACTTTTTAGAATCAATATAGTTTCCTATAAAGCCCTACTTTAGTCACTATATGTTCCTATGGACCAAGAACTTGGATAAAGTTGATAGGATAAACTTAGGGAGTTATGGAATCAATTCTGTTTTGACTCTGATGGGAGTAAATATGGATTAGGACTTTCTAAAAGCTTAAGTGAAATTTTGGGATCCTGTTGACCATGTATTCCACTTTGGAGCTGGCATGGAAGAGATATGCCTCACTTTTAAGGAGTTAAGTATTATTCTAAGTAGCAATTTGGATGTTGCTTTAACTGTTCTAGAGTTTAGGTTTGGGCACTTCCTTTCTTTTATGAGGCTACTTGGTTTGGGACATGATTTAGCTAGTTTCATGATTTATAGAGATCAAGTTGAGCTCATTGCAGTGATTGCAAAATTTTAAGACCTTGAGGATCCTAGAAGGCAGAAGTTTAGGATGCTTGTATTAGTTTTCAGTTTGACTGTTGGATGTTTGTTTTCCAGTTCTCCTGGCTAGCGAGATATTGAGATAGTAGAGCTGGTGGTTCGAATGGTGCAGGGTGTACCATGGCTAGTTTGATTTTAATTGAGACCCTTCTAAGTTTTGATGCTAACTACAGAGTGCAGGGGTCCTGGTCTGTAAACCCAGTCATTCTTCAAGTATAATACTTTCATCTTTATCCCTTGGTTCTTTTTCTATTTAGACCCTTATTTTTTTATTTTTGACTTATGTTTCGAGATAACTTAGGTATAGTTAAATGATTATCTCTAGGTAGGTCATTTAAATAGGCTATCATATTTTTCTACGAGGTACCGCATGCAAAGGACCCTGATCCACTTTGACTCACAAAGAGAGTGGATTGTTTGGCTATTGGAGCTAGTTCTAGACAATATTTTATGGTATTTCCCTTGGTATGAGATTGATTCCTTCATGACGATGAGTTTCGGCTATAGGATGGTCTACTTGATGGGTATGAGGCTGGCCACCTTCTATAAGAGTACCAGGATTTTGAGACAAATGGGTCAGTCTCAAGGCATTCTACCAAAAGGAATTGTTTTCCCTACATCATGATTAATGTTGCAATGGCCTGAGCCATAATGAATGGCTGGAGGAGGTTTATATGCTTTATCAGACCGACTAGCTTATTAGATAGGCTAGAGGGGTATGATGCTTAATTCATTACTTTGGTTTGGCCTATTAAGAAGGTTAGGCGATCCACCTTAATAAAGGAGCTAGAGGCAGGGATAGAGACATATGACAGAGCTATGATTGCTACAAAGACATCAGCTGGCAGAGTGATAGAGATGATAGAGACAGACAAAAAGACTGTTGACACCAGAGGTTCGGCGAAGATGACTACAAATAGGGCTTCTAATAAAGCACTTAGAAAGAGACAGCTGATGATGACTCAAATGATGACAAAGATATCCATCCTAGGAGGAGGACTTATAGTTAGGATTTTTGCTTTTTTGCTTTGCTTCTATCCACCTATATTAGATAGGATTTTTATTTTGACATTGATGTTTTTGACATTTGGCTTGGACTTTAATAAAATGAGACAAGATTTTTTTTTATTAATGACACCGACTTCTAAATGAAATAAATGAGACAAGAATTTGACTTTTATGATTTTCCATGAAATGAGATAGGAATCCATGATGAATGGGACGATGATTTATGACTTTGTCAGAAATGATAGTCAAAATGAGGCATTTATTATTTTTTTTTTCTTTCTCTTTTTTTTCTTTTTCTTTTTTTATTGCTCTAATTTTTTCCTAAGCCGCCTTTTCAGATTTTCAACTCACCAAGCTACTCTAATTTTTGCCAAAGCCACCTTATTCAGGTTTTAAAACTAGCAAGCGAGAGTCAATTAATTATGGCACAAAATGATGATTTTATTATGATTTGGACCGTACTCAAAGTGAGTTGCCTATGTATCTTTGTATCACTTTTGCATTTTAATTCTTTTTTTAGGAGAATCAAGTCCTTGTAGTTCTGTTTATATAACTTACAACACAAAGTATCTTTTTAGCTGATCTAGGTTACACAAATTTGCAAATTCATTCCCATCTATGTCCATGAGTATTACTCCTCCTCCAGACAGAATCTTCTTAAGTATATAAGGACCATCCTAGTTAGGTCAGAATTTTCCTCTTGGATCATGAACCAAAGCTCTAATTTTCTTCAAGACCAAGTTTTCTTCTTCCAACCCTTTGTCGGTCACCCTTTTGTTGAAATGTCTAGCAAGCCTCTATTGATAACCCTAAACCTGATACAAGACATCCATCATTTTCTCATCTATATCATTCAGCTGATTATGATATCCCTTGATCTATTCTACTTCATCCAGCTAACTTTCACGCATAACCTGGTAGATCGGATTTGCATTTCAATTGGAAGAACCGTTTCCATGTCATAAATTAAGGAATAGGGAGTTGCCCCAGTTGGGGTGCGGATGGAAGTTTGATACCCCCACAACGCATATGGAAGATGCTCATGTCAACTCCTGTGATTGGTGATCATTTTCTATAAGATAGTTTTGAGGGTCTCGTTCGCTGCTTTAACTGCCCCATTCGTCTACCGACGGTAAGGTGAGGACATGTGATACTGGATCTTCTCCCTTTTAAATAGATTGACTACTTCTTTTTAGAAATATGAGCCATTTTCCATTATGACCTCGAAAGGTAATTCATATCGACATATTATATTGGTCTGAATGAAATGTGATACCTTTTAAGCATTCAACACCTGATATAAGGTTACTTCTACCCACTTTGTGAAGTAGTCAATGGCTATCAATATATACTCATGCCCATTTAAGGATTTTGGATAGATTTGACCAATGACGTCTATTCCCCAAGTTGCAAATGACCAAAGAGTTGCAATCGACTATAGTGGAATAAAAGGTCTTTTCTGTAGCCCGGCAAAAATTTGACACTTATGGTATTTTTCAACATACTTAGCACAATCCTCATTCATGGTTAGCCAAAAGTATCCCAAATTCATAATCTTCCTTGCTAAGGAAAAACGATTCATATGTAGTCCCTTCTCTCTGCCATGAACCCATTCCATGATCTATTGAGCTTTTTCTTTTGTCACACATCTGAGGTGAATATTGTCCCATGCCCTTCTGTACAGCACATCACCATTTGGGATGAAGTTACTAGCAAACTGCTTTACTATTCTGTGGTTTGATTTGGATGCCTCTTCTAGATATTGCTAAGTTTTTATGAAATTGAATATATCCCAGAACCACTATTTCCCATCGACTAGCTAAATCTACATGCAAGTAGTATCATACCATGGTTGTCACCATACTTCAATGACCACTAGTCGAACAATCTCAGTACCCATCATATCTATCATGGAAACCAAAGTTGCCAACGCATCGACAAATTGATTCTTAGCTCGAGGAAAATCATGGAAAGGCAATTCATAGAAGTTTTCCACGAGATCATTTACCCGCTGAAAGTAACGCACCAAACGTTCTTCTCTTATCTTCCACTTACCAAGAGCTTTAGAGACAATCAGATTGGAATCCCTATACACCTTTAGGTTGTCACAGCCTAACTTTAGACTATGACGGTCCTAGGGTACGGGTAATGCCTAAGCCACCAGTACCTCGAAGAACCCATGCTTTAACTTTTATAATCATAACTTAACCTGTGATACATTTTAGGTGATAATTTTTTTTTTTTTAAATCATTATATTATCAAACATTCTTGCAGAAAAACTGAAAGAGTTTCCTTTGTAACTCTAACTTAAGCTATCCGCAAAACATATAAAAATGCACTCCCAATATAACATACATCCCCTTATATCCTCCATTTATCAATTTCAACTCAAAATGCACTTCAATATTTTCATCCATATCATATA
>CANXYC011482035.1:0-42126 GCA_948193065.1 Aleurites moluccanus
CAGTTTATATGTTCTTTGAATGTTATTTGAATTCCTTTTGGTAACCCCTTTAAGCCTTGCATGAAATTTATGATCTTCTTCTTCTTTTTCCTTGTATTAAACAAGCCCAAAACTCTATTAAAGCACCACCAAGCTTCTGCCTAAAATTTACCAACACCTAAAATGTGTTTCACCACCCTTAACCACCTTAGAATAACCCCAAAAGACCTCATATGAAGTTTCATAATCATTGAAACTCAGCAACTACCCTACCTCCCCAAAATCGAACCCAAACTCACCACACAAGCCTAGCTACTGCCCAAATTTATAATAGCCTCTATATAGGCTGTGATTGTAAGGGAAAGAGTCAGAAGATGAATGAATGAAGAATCATTTTTAGTTTCCTTTCAATTCAAGTATTTTACTTCTTTTGTTCTTTAATTTCCAAGCACCATTTTCAATATCTGTACTTTCCTTTATTGTTCTTCAATTGATTTCAGTTTATATGTTCTTTGAATGTTCTTTGAATTCATTTTGGTAACCTCTTTAAGCCTTGCACTAAATTTATGATATTCTTCTTCTTCTTCCTTGTATTAAACAAGCCCAAAACTCCATTAAAGCACCACCAAGCTTCTGCCCAAAATTTACCAACACCTAAAATATTCATTTTTCCAAATCACTTCTAAAATTTGTAAAACGTTTACCATTCTATCCCAAATACTTCCATTAGAAGGCCTATTAAGTTTGGTTGCATTTGGATTCCATTTACTTTCTCAATTTGAAGCTCAAAGTTGCAAACCCCAGAAGGTAATTTGGGGGTTTTGAAGAAGTTCCGAATTTCAGCAATTAATCTCCATTACTTGAGCAACTGGAGATGGAGAGGACTTCATTTAGGTGTTGGTAAATTTTGGGCAGAAGCTTAGTGGTGCTTTAATGGAGTTTTGGGCTTGTTTAATACAAGGAAGAAGAAGAAGAATATCATAAATTTCATGCAAGGCTTAAAGGGGTTACCAAAATGAATTCAAATAACATTCAAAGAACATATAAACTAAAATCAATTGAAGAACAATAAAGGAAAGTACAGATATTGAACATGGTGCTTGGAAATTAAAGAACAAAAGAAGTAAAATGCTTGAATTGAAAGGAAACTAAAAATAATTCTTCATTCATTCATCTTCTACCTCTTTCCCTTGCAATCACAGCCTATATAGAGGCTATTATAAGCTTAGGTAGAATAAGACAAAAGGTTCTAACAGCTACATAAAGATGCCATCCGATTTTGGCAAAAACAAGACATGCTTTTACCTTGTCTTGCCAAATCGGGTAAATTCAGCAAAAGTAGGTCCAAATGTGACTTTCCCCTCTTTTTAGTTCAACAATTCTGAATATTTAACCCTCCCTTAAGCTTTCACATGATGGAGAGAGGCCAAAACCCATTAATTCAAGACACCAAATTGGGCTCATCTCTCTTCTTGCTTCAAGTGGGCTGAAACTCAAGTTGTGAAAGAGGGTGTTGGCTTCTTCCTCTTGCATAATTAAACTAAACTTATAAGATGAGTAAAAGGCTCCAAAATAGTATGGGCTTGGGCTGAATATTGAGAGTTTGGGCCTAGGGCTTTTACTTGGGCCAAGCCAAGTGGAGTAGAACTTGGGCTTGGGCTTTCATTACTTGGACTTAGGCCTGAGTATACATCATATGCCATGTTATATTTAACCTCCATATAATATTATATATTCACAAATACAGTCTAACTATAATTCTTATATACAACCATGGAGTAACTAAGAATATGTACAATGTTTAAAATAATTACATTGTTGAATTCACAATGCAAAAATCCACTATAAATACCCTAGAAAAGCCTATCTTAAATGCATGTTATTATTCCCAGTTTTTGGTTTGGAATTATCGAAATAACTAAAAATAATTTTAGAGATACAATTAGAATACAAATGAGATACTTTTTTGGAAAACATCGATGTCAATGACACTGCTGAGAAAATAGCAGTCGGGTCGACAGATAAATTTATGATTCTGATCAAGGGGTAATGAATCATATAAGTACATGTGTAATTATGGTAAAAAGAAAGAGGTGAAAAATATTTAGGAACACTGAAAATGTAAACAATGGCAAAACCGTAAATAAATTAAACTTTAGGGTATAGTGGAAATCATACTGTTTGAGTTTCGGAACGGTTCCCCCAGCAGGCTTATAGTATATAAGCCACACTTAGCTAAAATTAGATGGGTTTATAGTATATAAGCCACACTTAGCTAAAATTTTTTGCATTTCTTCTTCTCCTTCTCCTCTTTGGCCAAAAATTGCAAGCTTTCTTCCCACCCATTTTTCTTTCAAATTTCTTATGGAAAATCAAAGAAAACTTAAATCAAACCATATATCTTCTATCTCCCATCCATTTTCCACCTTGGAAAATCAAAGAATTTCAAGAACACCCACCTTGAAGATTTCGGCCAAATCATCGATTTGAGGTAAAATGTTGTTTTGTTTGATTTTATATTTGATTTAGGTGTTATAGATGTCAAATAGAATGGGTTTTATGTTTGATTGCATCAATTGATGCATTTAGCATTTTTGCCTAATTTTTCAAATCCTAACCTAAGTTGTATAAACTAGCTATGTGATTTTGAGTTAGTTTATGTTAATTGAGCTTAGATTATATTAATTGCAGGCTAATGTATGAATTATTTGTGATTAGTTTGGTGTAGAAAATCAAGATTGCCAAAGTTGTGAATTTTGCCTCTTTTGAAGCTTTAGGTGGAAAATCAATTTTCCAAAGCAATTTGAAGTGTGAGATGAGTGTTTTATGCATCAAATATCATGCCTAAAGTGTTAGAATGTTGATTGGAATTCCTTATTTTTATCCCATGTTTGGCCGAATGCCTTGTCACTATTCACCCCTTTGATTTTGCTTTGTTTTCCTTCAAGTTTTCTAAGCCAATTTGATTCATTTAATGTTGTTTATTATTGAGTTTATAATGCCTATCATATTGCTTTGATTGTGAGTTGTTGATGTGTAATGGGACAATGTTGGAGTTTGATGCAGCGGAATATCAATGGAAGATGAAGATAATATTACAAATCCGTTGATTCGCACACGAATACCGGAAAAGTAATTTTCTATAACCTGTTGATTCTAGGAATACTAGGAAATAGGCATCAACTTCGTGTTTTCTAGGAAAACAGAAACTGGAAGAAAATAGGGTTTCTTATTATTCGGCCAAAACTGTCTCTTACAAACAAAACATGCCTATTTATAGGCTAAAAGCAAAATAAAACATTAATGGGCTTAATAGGCTTCGGCCCAAAATAACAAAAATAAAACAGCTTACAAAAACAAAAGAAACAAATGCGCATAAAACTTCAGGGGCCCCGTTCGGGCTTTAAACGGATGATTTTGGGGTCAAAACTGGGTCGTGCTAAGTTCCCCTAGTATTGTTGTAGATCTCTGAACTAGCTTCGAAACAAGTACTCGTGGACCCCGTGGCTCATCCTGTGCTAAAAGTTATGGCCTTTTAAAGGCGACCTGCGCGAAAGGCCCTATCTTGCTTCTCCAAAAACTGTAAAGCCCGCTCCTCTATTTGCTGGCCCGCATCAGAGTTGCACCCAAACCTTATCAAATTATCCATTTAAAGTTGCCCACCAAGTGTTTATCAAAATGTCTAGTACAAAAACCATAGGCCTACCATTGTTTTCATCTATAGGCCTACCATTTGAATGCCATCGTCGCCAGCGATATTGGCACGCCAATTATGCCAACCTTTGTTCATATATGACCAACCTATATTCCATCCCATTATTGTTTGCCAAACTCCTTGTCATTATATATCTACTTGCTATTTCTATTCCATTAATTCTATTGCAACTTGAATTGACTGATAAAGTATTATTGATACTTGATGATACCATTATTGTGCAATGGTATATATTGACTTGATCCTTACTTTTATTAACTCCAATGTGGTTTGACAGAGCTGTCGTTTCATGACCCGTTTTCGGATTGCGATGGTCCTAGGATGAGGGAGATGCCGAGGCGACCGACACTCGTAGAACCCATCAATCACCTCAATTGATCAATATTGCAGTGGAAACATCTATACCTATCATCAATCATATAACAATCTATATACATACACTCACATAATAACTATTCATTCTGTAACTCTATCATTCATTATGTAATTCCCATAGTCATATACACATACATTTATACTTCAAAAGATCTCATACACTTACATATACAATCTGTCTATACCATTATATAATACCCATGGAGCATCTAATACACATATATAAAGATATAGTGTTTAAATTAATTACACTGTCTTTATCAGACTGCAGAATTCCTTAAAGAAACAAAACCAGGAATCTGCCTCTTACTCTGCACCTGCAGAGGGTAAATAGTGAGAGAGTGAGTATATATGATACTCAGTGAATCTAATATGCATCGACCAATAATTAGATAATGGAATATCAATAAGCAATAGGCAGACGAAATAAATGAATCAATCTGCTCCAAATCTCTGTAATACAGAATCAAGTACAGAATATGACTGTAAGTAAACAATCACTTCAAATAGAAATATATCACATGGATAAGATGGAAATGACAAATATAGAGCCATGAAACACATAGAAATGTGTCAAGTACAAATCACTCATATAAATAAACATAAGACGCATCCGATCTTATGACTAAGACATCCCTTCCTAGTTTAGGGTACTATAATAATACATTGTGCACAATGCCGACAGTATGAACTCATTACCCTATCGGGACGGCAGCTCTGCCAAATCACCTCGGAATCAATAGAATCAATAAATACATCCATAGACACCATTTCAAAATAATGGCATCGGTAAGTATCAATAACTCATCATCAATCAATTGAATGAGCATAAAGTCAATAAGATATCAATAATAATTGATTATACGATGACCAAAGGTCTAGCAACCAATAATGGGAACAAACATAAATCGGTCATTTAGGCCAAAAAGTTGATGCAATTGGCATGCCATTATCGGTGACGATGATGGCATTCAAACGGTTAGCCTATAGATTTTTAGGCTAGGCATTTAATCGAACACTTGGTGTGCTACCAACAATAGACATTTTAGCAAAGTTTTAGTGCAACATTGACATTGCCCCAATTGTCAACAACAAGGCACATTGAAAGCAATTCCATAGGCATCAAATACAACTCAATAAACATCATCAATATGAATCAATTAGGCATGGAAAAACAAGCCCAAAACCAAGAACAAAATTAGGCAATTTTGCCCTAATTAGGTTCGACCACTGTAGGGTTTTCACATATGGTTTCCAATTGTCATTTTAGCAATTTAGGCATGTAATTTGATGCATTTTAAACTCACCTAACATACCAATTCACAAAGCAAAATTGTTTTGCCACCAAATTCCTCAAATTTCTCAAAGCAGGCAAAATCGGTAATTTTCTTCAACCGAATTTTTTACAATAATGTAACCATCAATTAATCATCAATAAACATCCAATTGACTTATTCTATACTTAATTTACACATCCTAACTCATTTGCACAAAATCCATCCATACAACTTAGCTTTAGGGTTTTAAAATTGGGCAAAAATGCTTAATGCATCAATTAATGCAATTAAACCAATTACCCAACATAACTAACATCAAATAACCCTAATTAAACCATAAAATCAAACAAAATCACAATATACCTCAAATGCTTAAAATGGCTGAAATCCTCAAGTGTGGTTTTCTTGAAAATTTCTTGATTTCTATGGATGGAGAATGGATTATTTAGTGTTTAAATCAAGTTTTCAATAATTTTCCTTAACAAAATGGAAGAAAAATCAATTGGAAAAGGAGAAGAGAAGCTACGGATGAAATGAAGAACAAATGGGCAAAAAATTTCTAAGGCAAGCTTATATACTAAGTCACAAATGGTAAATTCCCCCTTCAACTTTCCTTAAATTGTGTTTTTGCCACATTTTCCTTCAGTAATTTATTCTGACAATTCCGTCAAAATTTAGATTTTAAAGTAAATATTCAAACATCTTATTTTTATTAATTCTTATTAATAAAAATAAAAATAGTTTCAGAGCCGTTCTGAAACTCAGACTGTCGAAATTTCACTATACTCCTAAAGTTCTATTTATTTACGGTTTTGCCATTGTTTACTTTTTCAGTGTTCTTAACATTTTCACCTCTTTATTTTAACTGTATTTACACATGAATATACACAATCATTTACTCTCCAGTCAAAATCATAAATTCATCCGTCGATTGTACTGCTATTTTTGCGGCAGCGATATCGAAACTGACAATTTCAGAAAAAGTTTATCGTTTTCGCTCTAACTGAGTTTTTAAAATTATTTTAAGTCATTTCGATAATTTCAAACCATATATTGAGAACTTTATTCACAAAAACATGTTATGCTTTTATAGGATATTACATGCCGCTCTGACAGGGTATACTGTCGATAATATGCACATTGTATAATTATACCCTAGTTGGGAAGGGTTAACAGTCCTAGCCATAAGACCTGATTAGTCTTATGTTTATTGATATGAGATTGATATGTGTTTGACACAAATTATATGCATTTCATGACCCTATATCTATCTTGCCCATGTGATATACTTTCCATTGATATGAGTATTGACTTTACTGTCATCTTCTGTACTTGATTATGTATCTTGTTATCCTTGAGTGGATTGACATTTTCATCTCATCTGCCTATCTTTTATTGATGATCCATTATATATTCATTGTCTGATGCATACTAGATTCACTGAGTATCTTATATACTCGCCCTTTCATTGTTTTCCATTTCCAGGTACTAAGTAGGAGGCAGTAATCCCAGCTTTTGACTTTATATGGATTCCTGTAATATTTCATAGCAGTGTAATTACTTATAAATACTGTATTTTTATATGTTCATGATCTAGCTGCTCCATGGATTACATATGGTATACTTAGTTTATGAACATGTATATATAGTTTATTTTGGAGTTTAATTAATGATATGATGAATGCTACAACCAATTGCAGTATAATTTATAGATGGATTACTGATTGACAAAATGAATAGTAATTAAGTAACTGAATAATAAATTGATAGTAATGGATGATTGCATGTGATACTGGGTTATATGGGTATCGGTCGCCTCTGGCATTTTCCGCATCCTAGGACCGTCGCATTCCGAAATCGAGACGTGACATCCACAGAAAAAATAATTGGTTGGATTCTGCCTTTTACTCTGGACTTGAAAAGGGGAAACAACTAATGGATTGAGTATAAAATACTCAATGAATCTATTATGCATCATTTCAGGTAAAGGTTAGGTAAGCAGTAAAAATATCAGGTAATGTATCAATAAATGATAATGTTGCACACTGAATAACAGTTGAAAGAACAAGTATCAAAATCAAAGGTGTGGAAACAATAAATGGATTAATAGTACTTATATCATGTAGATAAGATAGATATTGGGCCATGAAAACATGTAATCTTATACAATCTCATATCATGTACATAAGACTGATCAGACACTTATAGCTAGGAGAGTTAACCCTTCCCAACTAGGTTTCCATATAAACAATGTGCAAATCGCCCACAGTATTTACCTGTTACACCGTTAGTAAGGAAGTTCTGCCAAATCAACATAGTATCCAATAAAAGAATGAAATGGATCAATGGATATGAATAGATAATCAATAGCTCATCAATAATCAATAGCTTTCAATTCAATCAAATGAAACTATAATTCAATAACTTATGATCAATGGAAAAGCAAATGGAACAACAATAGGTATAACAATCAAATAAGGATTGGTATACAACATGGTTATCCAAGGTCAATTGGTTAGCATAATTGGCTAGCCAATGTTACTGGCGACAATGGCATTCAAATGGTAGGCTTATGAATTTTGAACTAGGCATTTCATCAAATATATGATATGCAACTTTCAATGGTCAATTAGGCATGGCTAGGGTGCAACTCTAACATTGCCCTAAAATCAAATATCAAGCTCACAATCAAGGTTACACAATAAGCATTTGGTATCAAATAAACAAGGACACATAAAGGATCAAAATGGTTTGAAATATCAAAGGAAAACATAACAAAATCAAAGGAATGAATAGTGATGGAGCATTTGGCCAACACTGAGGTTTTGAGAAAGGTTTCCATTCAATATTCCAATGCATTAGATATGTTAAATGATATATATTAAACTCACCTCACACTTCACATTGCTTAGGAAAATTTATTTTCCACCGTTTCCTTCAAAGTAGACTTAAAGAGCAATCTTTGTCTTTCTTGTGTTCTACATCAAAACAATCATCATTTTAGCTTCCAAATGCATCCAATTAACATTATTTAGCCTAATTAGATATTAAACATCATTAATCTAAGGTTTGGATAAACACAACTTAAATTAGGGTTTCCAAATTTTGGGATATTCCATCAAATGCATCAATTGATGCAAATGAACCATAAACCCATCTAATTTAACATCTAACACATCTAATTAACTTATTTAATCAAAGAAAACAACATGTTACCTTGGATTGATGTGTGAGCCAAATCCCTCTTCCATATAGTTCTTGAATTCCTTTGAGTTTCTAAGAGAAAAATGAACGGAGATGTAAGAATCAAGGTTGATTTTATGGTTTACTATTGATTTTCTCTTGAAAACTTGCTTGAAAATGATGGGTTAAGCTTGAATGATGGTTCGGCCAAAGAGTAGGAAAGGAAGAAGATGAAGCAAAAATCTTCTAAGTGTGGTTTATATAGTTGGAATAATTGGCAAATTACATTTCCATCCTTCAAACTTCCATTAATTGGACTTTGACCCCACAACATTCTGTAACTTATTCTATCAATTTTGTTGAGATTTAGATTCTGAAGTGGGGAATGAAATAGCTTATTTTTATCTATAGTTTACCATCATATAGTTTCTAGAGTCATTCTGGGTCTTAGACAGTAGGTTTCTCAAATTGCCCCTGAAGTTTCACTTTTTTATAATTTTGCTATTACTCTTATTTCTAGTATTTCAAAATATTTTTCAACTCTTTCTTTTCACGAAAAATTCACATAAATATAGATGACTCTTTATCCCCTGGTTCGTCAAAAATTCTTAAATCAACCAGACTACTATTTCCCTCGGTGGTATAATTAATACTGGTATTTTCCAAATCAGTGTCACAAAAGTGACCCGGTTAAGATTCAAAAATTCCTGAGTATTACACTTTACCATTCTTTGTAAATTTTAGTAATTAATTGAGTCAAATTAATACTTATATTAATACTTCATCAGTTGTTCTAATCCACTATCTACTGTTCTGTTTCATTGTTTACTGTTCTGTCTGCTGGGGTATTACATTCTTCCCCACTTCATAAAAAATTCGTCCTCGAATTTTAAAATTAACACATGTCATGCCATGTTGCCTTGCCATGAATAGTCCTCTAATGCCTATATATCTTCAATATACTATTATCATCAAAATCACTTGTTATGCCATTGTTTAACATGTCGAACAATTAACTTCACAGGTACTTCTTCACATAATAAATCCTTCTCAATCTCTATATTTTGTGATTCTATTACATGTGATGGATCCAATAAATATAATCATAAAGCATCAATTCCCGAAGTAATAAATGCATATGACTCATATTAAGTGGAAGCACCAATCTATAAGCAATATCATCAGTTTCTTCTAGGATATCAATTGATCCAATGAATCTAAAAGACAATTTGCCTTTCTTTCAAATCCTATTTACATCTTTCAAAAATGTAATCTTAAGGCATTTCAAAATCTCCTTGTAAAAAAGAATGTCCTTTCTCTTAGGATCTATATAACCTTTCTATATTTTGAACTCTGTCTTTATTCTCTCTTAAATAATAGGTACTCCATGAGATCATACTATCTTATCATATAAAATTGGTATATTATGCCACATCATAACTGATCTTTATCTTAGATAGAGGGTTACTTAATCAGTCGATCAACAATCCATGATATATATAGTAAATTATTCTCTTTTCAATTATACAATTCAATTTCCTGTAACAGACCCAATGACTTCTGATGATTTAGTTTAACTTGTGACATATTAAGTAATTAAATATCGATTTAGTTACCAATTGTATTCCTTAAAATCATAATTCTTCTTTGTAACTCTAGGTAAACACAATAATAATTCTAATATGCATCTTCCTCACTCTTATTCTATAGTTCATTAGTATCAGAGGTATACAATCATTTTTGATACTTTAACATTTCACTATCTGTGGATAATTCAAAAGTCTTGCCATTTTACACATCTTCTTTTAACTTAAAAGTTAAAAATCTTTTTCCTGTGCTATTATAATTTCCTTAGTCATTGTCAATTTAACCCGATACTGGCTATCAGAGCCTGGTTTCTATCATGGGACATTACTTTCAATTTCACTCTCACATCAATCAGTTCTTTGACCCTTTGATTTAATGATCTTCTTGCAATAGTATTATGAACTTGAATTTCCATTGACTTTCAATATATTATCTCTCAATCATAATCTTTTAACATTCTAACCCATTTTAGTTGTCACAATTCTTAATCTCTCTCTCTCTTTTGTCATAACACATAACAAACTCTTTCTTCTTTTACACAAGAATATTACTTAATCCAACTCCAAATATATCACAATACACTATAAATTTATCAGTTCTCATTGATAAGACCATTATTAGAGCAGTCGTGAATCAACACTCAAGTGTTTGAGAATTCTTTTTACTTCCATCAGCTCCTTAATACTTCTTTTTTTATTTTCTAATTACTCTGATCAATGGAGCTATTGTTATCAGGAAAACTTTTATAAACCATTTAAAGTATTCAACCATATCCATAAAAGCTACATATCTCATTAGCATTAATAGGCCAAAACCATCTGGCAACAACTTTTACATTAATACTCTTTTCATTTAACATTATAACTTAGAAGGTAGATTTCAGTAGACTAATACTAAACTTTCAACAATTTGATATATAATTTATAATTTCACAATGTCTGTAATATTATTGTCAAATACTCTGTACATCCTTCTTCATTCTCAGAATAATTAACAATATTATCAATAAACACTTTGTCATACTTATTCAAGTAAGTCTTGAACACCTGATTCATTAAATCCACTTATATACCACAAAAACATTTACTCCTCCAATTACAATACTTGAAAGTTACAATGTCCAAACTATCTAGGTTATTTTTGATATACTCATTTCTTCACAATTAATACTGAAGCACTCTAATGAGAACTGTTCAATATGATACTTTCTTCATCCTATAATTCCTGCAGTTACATTTTTAATTCTTTAATTCTCTGATGTAAAAGAAATAAACATTGGATCTGTTCTAAAACAAACCTCAGTTTCAAATTCAAATTTCCTTTTTTTAGGGGGGTTTGTCTTAATAAACCTTCAAGGACTACAACAAAAATTTCTTGATATCCAGACTTTGATCAATTCCTGACAAGGTTTTTCTAAGTATCCCCTGAAAAGCCTGATATCTTTCCCTTAACATCTTTTTATTATTTTTTTAAAGGATTGATATCAGACTCACATTTATTACTCTGATATTCTATTTCCATATGTTTCTCTAATTGAAGGTTAACTTTCTTTTCAAAATACTCATTCATTACTCAATGAACTGTCAACTAGACTATCATCAAAATTTCACTCAATTCCAATAAAGACATTTCAATTAGCTCTCCAAAAAAGAAATCCATCATTTGTTCCTATAATATTGTTTAGATACCTATAAATTATTCATGTACACTCTCCCGTAGGAGAGAAGAACTTTAACATAAACTTTAATATCTTGCCTTCATTTAAGCAATTTAGTTGTAATCATTAATGATTCAAAGAATATGTGATATCCTAAACAAAATACTTTTAAGCAATTTCATTATGTACTGGAATTATATCTAATACTGTATCATTTGCTTTCTGTACTTCTTGAGAATTCACTACAATTATAAGTCTACGTTCTCTCTCTCTGCAGAAGCCTAACTGTTACTCTGTCCACCCTTGCACTTCTTTGTTACTAAACTAACTCATATGTACTGTCATGACCAGCTTCCGGATCACGATGGTCCTAGGGTGCGAGAGATGCTAGAGGCGACTGGTACTCGTAGAACCCATTATCCCATCTATACAATCTCATATCAATACATATCAATCTATAGACATATACTCACATAAGCAATATTCATTATGTTACCCTGTCATTCATTCTGTATCTTTCTGCAAATTCCATCATCATATACACATTCACATTTATACTCCAAAATATGTCATACACATATATACAATTTGTCTATACCATTTTACAATACCCATGGAGCCTCTAGTACACATATAAAAGATACAGTGTTTAAATTAATTACACTGTGTTAATCATACTGCAGAATTCCTTGAAGGAATAAAAGCCAGGAATCTGCCTTCTACTCTGTACCTGGAGATGGGAAACAGTGATATGGTGAGTATATATGATACTCAGTGAATCTAATATGCATCGACCAATAAAATAGGTAATGGAATATCAATAAACAATAGGCAGGTGAGATAAATAAATCAATCTACTCAAAATCTCTGGATACAGAGTCAAGTACAAAATATGACTATAAAGTCAGTACTCATATCAAGGAAGATATATCACATGGATAAGATAGATAATGATAGATATTGTGCCATACGCATAGAAATGTGCAAGCACAAATCAATCTCATATCAATAAACATAAGACGAATAAGGTCTTATGACTAGGATTGATATCCCTTCCCAGTTAGGTCATAATAACAATATATTGTGCACAATGCCGACAGTATGTACTCTGATGGAGATCAACAAGATTTGGTGTTTTCCATATTTGTATTTCTATATTTTTGATATTTTTATTTTCCTTAATTACTTTTAATAGGAAACTTAATTTTAGACATTATTTAAGATATTATATTAGTTTTGATTTGTTTCTCTATTTAAGTTAGTTTTGATTTATTTCCTTATTTATGTAAATCTGGTGATTTGTTTGGAATAAATTACCATATTATATTATAGGGTTTTCTGAAAGTTATTTCCTATATATAGTTATGTAAATCTTAGGATTGGGGGAGTTTGGATTTGAATTAAAAATAACTTTTCTGTTTGAAAGTTGTTTCTTCCAATTTTTGGTATTAAAAAATACCCTGTCGGGGCGGCAGCTCTGTCAAATCACATCAAAATCAATAGAATCAATAACACATCAATAGATACCATTTCACAATAATGCCATCACCAAGTATCAATAACTCATCATCAATTAATTCAACGAGCAATAGAATCAATAGGATATCAATAACAATTGATTATACAATGACCAAAGGTCTAGCAACCAACAACGGGATCAAACAGAAGTTGGTCATTTACGAACAAAAAATTGATGCAATTGGCATGCCATTGTTGCTGGTGATGATGGCATTTAAATGATTGGCCTATGGATTTTTGAGTTAGGTATTTTATCGAACACATTGTGTACAACAATGAAATGACTTTTCTGCAAGGTTTTGGTGCAACATTGACATTGCCCCAATTGTCAATAACAACACACATTATAAGCAATTCCATAGGCATCATATACACATCAATAAACATCATTAAATGGATCAAATTGGCATGAAAAAGCCATAGGAAAAACAAGAACAATTCAACTCAAAAATAGCCAATTAGGGTTCAACCGCTTTAGGGTTTTTGCATATGACAATTGACATTTTAACACTTTAGGCATAACATATGATGCATAAAAGACTCACCTAGCAAAATTGGTTCAAAGTAAGCAAAATGTGCAATTTTATACAACAATTCAACCATAGAATATTCATCAATTAACTTTCAATTAACTTATTCTATACTCAAATTACACATACTAATCTAATTTCAACAAATCATCTCTTACAACTTAGGTTTAGGGTTTGAAAATTGGGCAAAAATACTATATGCATCAATTGATGCAATTAAATACATTATCCAATCTAACTAACATCTAATAACCATAAATCAAACATAAAATCAAACAAAACATAAATTTACCTCAAAATGATGCTTTGGACGAAAATTTCAATTGCTTTGTTCTTATAAATTTTTTATTCTCCAAGGTTGCAAATAGATGGAGGATGGAAGATTCAAGATTTGAATCAAGTTTCCATGGTTTTTCCTTAGCAAAATTGAAGAAAAATCAAAGGAAATGGATGGAAGAAATTTCGGACAAGGAAGAACAAAATGAAGAACAAAACAATTCTAAGTGTGGCTTATTTAGTAAGTCAAATTTGGCAAATTTCACTTTGTTCCTTAAACGTTCCTTAAATTGTGCTTTTGCCACATTTTCCTTCGGTAATTTATTCTGACAATTTCGTAGAGATTTGGATTTCAAAGTGAATATTCAAACATCTTATTTTTATTAATACTTTATAATAAAAATAGTTTTAGAGCCGTTCTGAAACTCAGACTATCTAAATTCCACTATAGCCCTAAAGTTTCCTTTATTTACGGTTTTGCCATCGCTTACTTTTTCAGTGTTTGTAAACATTTTTCACCTCTTTCTTTTTACTGTATTTATACATGCATACACATTATCATTTACCCTCTAGTCAAAATCAAAAATTCATCTGTTGATCGGATTGCTATTTTTGCGGCGGCGATATCAACACAGACAATTTCCGAAAATGTTTCTCATTTTCGTTCTAACTGAGTTTTTAAAATTATCTTTAGTCATTTCGATAATTTCAAACCACATACTGAGAATTTTAATCATAAAAACATGTTAAGCTTTTCTAGAGTATTATATTCTACCCTCCTTCAAAAAAATTCATCCTCGAATTTAAAATACATACATACATATACACATCAATGATGGAACAGGAATGGATACTTGTCTTTCATGTCCTGCTCGCTTTCGCATATGCACTCTTCCATCAACTTATTCCTCCGTAGCACTTTAACAATTGGGATTTCTTTGTTTCTCAGTTGCTTGACTTGTCTATCTACAATCTCTACTGGTAGCTTCTCAAATGACAAGTCTTCATTAACCCCAATATCTTGTACTTTCAATACATACGATGGATCAGATACATATTTCCTCAACATAGAAATATGAAACACTGGATGAACATGGCTCAAATTTGGTGGAAGAGCCAATCTAGCCACATTGCCAATCTTATCAAGTATCTCAAATGGGCCTACAAATCTTGGTGACAACTTCCCTTTCTTCCCAAATCTCGTAACACCTCTCACTGGTGAGATTTTAAGAAAGACATGGTCACCAACTAAAAAATGAACATCCTTCCACTTCAGATCAACATAACTCTTTTGTCTGCTGAAAGTGGTCTTCATCTGATCTCTAATAGGAGGCACATTTTCCACTATTTCCTTTATCAATTCTGGTCCCTTTATCTGTTTCTCTCCTGGTTCCATCCAACACACTGGAGATCTACATTTCCTACTATACAGTGCTTCATATGGAGCCATTCTAATAGAAAAATGGTAACTGTTATTGTAGGATAATTTTATCAGTAGTAAATACTGATCCCAATTACCTTTAAAATCCAGGACACATAAGCTCAACATATCCTCCAAAGTCTGGATAGTCCCTCTCTAACTGTCCTTCAGTCTGTGGATGGAAAGCTGTACTGAACCTTAACTTGGTACCCATAGCTTCCTTGAACTTCTGCCAAAATCGAGAGGTAAACTAAGTACCCCTATCAGATATGATCATCACTGGCACTCTATGAAGCCATACAATCTTGTCCACATACAACTGTGCATACTAAGTTGCAGAGTAAGTAGTCTTCAAGGAAATGAGCAGACTTTATCAATCGATCTACAATAACCCATATGGAGTCATAACCCTTTGTAGTCCTCGGTAAATCGACTACAAAATCCATAGTAATTTGCTCCCATTTTCACTCTAGCAACTCAATCTCCTGAAGTAAGCCAGACGACTTCTGATGCTCAAACTTAACCTGCTGACAGGTTAAACATATAGAGACAATCGAGCTACATCTCTCTTCATACCAGACCACCAATACACATCTCTCAGATCATGGTACATCTTGGTAATTCTAGGATGTACACTATATGATAAATAGTGATCCTCTCTCATAATCTGATCTCGTAGGCCATCAATGTCAAGTGCACATATCCGTTTCCCATATTTCAATACATCATTCTCTACTGTGAACTCTGTTGCTTTTTACCATTCAGAACATTACCCTTCAGCTTCAGTAGATATGGATCCCTATCCTGTGCCATCTTAATGTCATCAATCAATAGTGGCTTAACCCGAAATTGGGCTATCAAAGCCTGGTTTCGATCCATGGATCCCAAATCCAACTCTATACCCATACCAGCTAACTCATTCATCTCTCGGATCAAAGGTCTCCTGACAACCAAGATATGAGCTAGACTGCCCACAGATTTCCAGCTCAGTGCATCAGCTACTACATTAGCTTTGCCTGGGTGGTAAAAGATCTCACAATCATAATCCTTGAGTAATTCAACCCATCTGCTCTGCTGGAGGTTCAGATCCTTTTACTGAAGTATATACTGTAAACTCTTATAATCAGTATATGATGTATTTCCAGCCTAATACAAGTGATATTCTTCCCAATCCAAGTTGCAATTTCAGTCCAAAGTGAACCCCAATCCGAAATTGGCAAAATTTTGAAAGACCAAATGGAATCCAATGGCTACCAAACTTGATGGACCTTCTAATGGGAGTATAAGTGTGGGATTGGAGTAGGTATTGTATTCATTGGGGCTGAATGGTGAAATGTCATTTTTTGGGCAGTAGCATAGGGTGCACCAAAGCTTACTCTAGGCTTAGTTTTGGTTTCCTATGCAAATGAACTCCAAATGAGTTGAAACTTTAAAGGACTTATTTTTAGACTATTAGAAGAGGTTTGGTGGTGGTTTCAAGGATTTTGGATGAGTTTGGATGATGGGCAAATTTGGGCAGTAGCTAGGCGTGTGTGGTGAGTTTGGGTTCGATTTTGGGGAGGTAGGGTAGTTGCTGAGTTCCAATGATTATGTAACTTCATATGAAGTCTTTTACGATTATTCTAAGGTGGTTAAGGGTGATGGAACACATTTTAGGTGTTAGTGAATTTTGGGCAGAAGCTTGGTGGTACTTTAATGGAGTTTTGGGCTTGTTTAATACAAGGAAGAAGAAGAAGAAGATCATAAATTTCGTGCAAGGCTTAAAGAGGTTACCAAAAGGAATTCAAATAACATATAAACTGAAATCAATTGAAGAACAATAAAGAAAATATTCAGGTATTGAAAATTCGACTTAAAATTAAAGAACAAAATAAGTAAATGACTTGAATTGAAAGGAAATGAAAATACTTGTTCATTCATTCATCATCTGATTTGTTTCTCTTACATTCATCCTATTATAGGCTATTACAATAATTTAATTAAAGCCAAATAGAAAAGAAGACAAATAGCCCGTTTGGGTGTTAGACAAATATGTTTTTGGCTACCAAAAAGTATGTCTAGCCAAAACAGGTAATAAAGTCAAAAGGTAAAAATGCTTTATGAAAAAGCTGAATTTCTATACACAAATTTCTAAATTCCTTTAAATGATACTAATCTTTCATGTGAATTTAGATGGGTTGGCCCTTGCATGCTTAAACTTTTTTTATGCACCAAAATAAAAAACACAAATCTGATCCTTTATTGATGTGGGCCAAAACTACTTCAATGGGAGGGGCAATGGGCTTCTTCTTCTTGGATAATCATGGTAAGCCCAAATGAGGTTGGGGAAAGCTCACAATACTTTGTAATATGGGCTGAATTCTTGGGCTTCATGCACATATTGGTGTGGGCTAAATTTGGGGGTTCCTTTTTTGGTGATGTAGGAGTTGATATAAAAGGCAACACATCATTGATTGAGTTTGATGCTGCATATTTGGATATTTTCTTCACATTTTTCTCATGATTTGACGGAAGTGGCAATGATAAGATCATCTCTTGAATTTGAACATTGAGGGATAGGTCATTGCACCCTTGAAATACATCATTTCCATATTTGTATTTCTATATTTTTGGTATTTTTATTTTCCTTAATTACTTTTAATAGGAAACTTAGTTTTAGATGTTATTTAAGGTATTATATTAGTTTTGATTTGTTTCTCTATTTAAGTTAGTTTTGATTTATTTCCTTATTTATGTAAATCTAGTGATTTGTTTCTTTTTGGGAATAAATTACCATATTATATTTTAGGATTTTTTGAAAGTTATTTCCTATATATAGTTATGTAAATCTTAGGGTCAAGGAAGCTTGGATTTGAATTAAAAATAACATTTCTGTTTGAAAGTTGTTTCTTCCAATTTTCGGTATTCTTTTTTGAATCAACGAACTTTGATACCTATTTCCTGGTATTTCTAAAATCAACAGGTTATAGAAGATTATTTTTCGTTATTCGTGCGCGAATCAACGGATTATAATAGGATTTCATTTTTTTCCATTGATATTCCGCTGCGTCAGTTGGTATCAGAGCTTGCGTTCTTCCTTGAAAAGCCATGCCATCAAGGAGAGGATGCCAGGCTGTACCTGTAGAGGAGGTTTATAATCATGACACAATAGCTCAGATGGAGCAACGTATCATGAACCATATGGAGGAACGTATGATACAAGTGATGGATCAGTTATTCCAATGGATAAATGAGCTCTTAAGAGATCAAATATTTAATCTTCATGCCTCAAAAATAATATCAAATGTCAATTGGGATTTACCTCCACTATTTGATGATTATCCCGATGAAGAAATATTATTATCTATAACGATAGTTTCATCATCTATTGAGAATCATAATAATATCTGGAAATCGCAATATATCACAATACAGTTTCACACGAAAAAAGAATATTATTATGAAGATCCATTTTTCATTAATCTTTCTACTGCATATGATTCTCAATTCATCAAAAAAATTTTAATTGAATCTTATATCCAAAGTTATTGGACAGATTGGATAGGAATTATAAGGAAAATTGGAAAGTTTCACATTCTTTATGAGTATTTTACGACCATGTGTTTTTAATATATAATTCTTTTACCTAAGGATTTTTTTGAATATAATGTTGCTGCAAATTCAAGGATGAATTTTCTCTACCCAAGAGAGAATGATGGAGATCAACAAGATTTGGTGTTTTCTATATTTGTATTTCTATATTTTTGGTATTTTTATTTTCCTTAATTACTTTTACTAGGAAACTTAGTTTTAGACGTTATTTAAGGTATTATATTAGTTTTGATTTGTTTCTCTATTTAAGTTAGTTTTGATTTATTTTCTTATTTATGTAAATCTGATAATTTGTTTCCTTTTGGGAATAAATTACCATATTATAATTTAGGATTTTCTAAAAGTTATTTCCTATATATAGTTATGTAAATCTTAGGGTTGGGGGAGCTTGGATTTAAATTAAAAAAAAATCTTTCTGTTTGAAAGTTATTTCTTCCAATTTTCGGTATTCTTTTTTGAATCAACGAACTTTGATGCCTATTCCTGGTATTTCTAAAATCAACAGGTTGTAGAAGTTTATTTTCCAGTATTCGTGCCGACTCAATGGATTATAATAGGATTCCATTTTTTTTCCATTGATATTTTGCTGCGTCAGTATACAACATGGTTATCCAAGGTCTATTGGTTAGCATAATTGGCTAGCCAATGTCATTGGTGACAATGGCATTCAAATGGTAGGGCTGCGGAAGAAACAAATGGTAGGTGTATGAATTTTGAACTAGGCATTTCAATAAACATATGGTGTACAACTTTCAATGGTCAATTAGGCATGGTTAGGGTGCAACTCCAACATTGCCCCAAAATCAAATATCAATCTCATAATCAAGGTTACACAATAAGCATTTGGTATCAAATAAACAAGAACGCATAAAGGATCAAAATGGCTTGAAATATCAAAGGAAAACATAAAAAAATCAAAGGAATGAATAGTGATGGAGCATTCGGCCAACATTGAGGTTTTGAGAAAGGTTTCCATTCAACATTCCAATGCATTAGAAATGTTAAATGATGCATATTAAACTCACCTCATACTTCACATTGCTTAGGAAAATTCATTTTCTACCATTTCCTTCAAAGTAGGCTTAAAGAGCAATCTTTGTCTTTCTTGTGTTCTATATCAAAACAATCATCATTTTAGCTTCCTATGAGTCCTCGCTCGAGCACCGCATCCTATCCAACTGAATGGAATAGGGACGATTTCTTACAGATTGAGATGACCCTAGCGCCTTTTATTTGAAAATGATTTTGAATTTTGAAGTTGCCACCTTAAGTTATTTTTTTTAGGAAAATTTAAGATAAAAACCCATTTGGCCTCCAATTTTATCCCAAAGAAAAAAAGTGCACTTGACTTTGAAACCAAAGAGGATTCGGGAACTGGGTTTTCGGTTGAACTTGGCTTCTAATTTTAACCTTGATTTAAAACATTTTTTGAATGAACAATTTAAAGAATGACATATGTAAATGAAATTACATATAAGATGAATACATAATGAAATAAAGCAATAAAAGAGAGCGATAAAGTAAATTAGTACAATTAAAAAACCCAAAATAGGGGATATCAACTCTTGCCCTTATGGGTTCTAGGTTGATCATGCATTCCTCAAAGATCTAAGCTAAAATAAACAAAAGAAGAATCAAATAAACAAAGTAAAAGGAAAAAGATGGTTTTTTAACATTTTTGGATTTGAAGCTTTTATACAGCTTGCTTGCGTATCCTGTTGAATGGTAATCAAAACCCATGCAGTTCTTCCTTTTTGCGAAGGAGGGTTGATTTTATGCCCAATTTATCATGTTTTGGTTCTTTATTTTGATTCTCTATGAAACTAAAAAAAGGTAGAAGATGAGTTGTTTATTTTGATGCTCTATCAAAATAAGAAAAAGAAGTTATGAGTTGGTACCTATTGTCTTGATCTTTGGGGAGGCAGCAGAAGGAGTTCTCTTTCGGATCAGAGTCCCATCTTGAATCGATCGAAGCACGGGGAGATGGTTGAACTGCCTTTTACCTGACAATCCAAAAGAAAAGAAAACAAATGGACAAAGTAACTTTATGTTAAATAAATTTTGAGGCTCCATATGCCTCAGATTTGATCCTTTTTTAGCTCAAAGAGAACTAAACAAAATAAGAAAAATAGGTATATGAGGAAGAGAAGAAGAAATCTGAGAAGAAAAATTCTACTTAAGAGATTTCGGGGCCCAAAACTAGGTTGAGGAAGCCCTCTTTTTATAATAGAGAGTTGGGGGTCAAGTTTCATCATTTCCCGATATGGAATTTGATGAAAAATCCTAAAAAAGGAAATGGCCACGGGCATGAAGGAGGATTGCCGTCGAAGGTGGGTGGCAGCATCGCCACCTAAAGAAGGCGGCACAAGGGCTCAAAGGGGGCGGCACCGCACCACATGCTACAAGCTGCCGCCCTAAAGAGAGAGCAGCGTAGCCTAAGGCTTGGCGGCACCACCTCCGAAGGAGGGCGGCCGTATGGGCCCGAGCCTGTTTCTGACGTTTTCGAGTCCGTCTATAAATGGTTCAAGCTCCGTTGAGTGTCATTCAACTCGGCACAAGTTTGAGGGGTGTAAAAAACCAGTGTTCACAGCTGCCCCCATCACTACTGTCCATCTCATATAACAGACATGATGTTAATGAACTGGATTATTTTTGTCCATTTGAAACAAAATAAATGCTTTTATGATCACATTTTGCAATGTCTGGAGATATACAGGTATGATTTGACAACTTTCCATTTTTAAGATATTTTTCTATTTCTATCCTTTTTTGAATTACAAAAGCATCCCAGGTCTGATTTAGGCAAATGATAGCTCTATGAATAGAGAAAAATCATACGGATACAACAAAGCTGACAACACTTGATTCTAACTTGAACTGCTCTGAAAATGCAAGTTACCATGTTTTTGGCCAAGTTGGGGACATAATGGTCATTTTTGAGATTCTCAAAATCTATAATAGGGATGAGGCACTCTCATTTTCACTTTTCTCTCTTTCTCTTTAGATTTTCTCTCTAGAATTCTCTCTTGATGGCTTTAGCTTCTGGAAGTGCTACTAGCAACATGAGACACCATAGCTATGAGGCCCCGCAGGACAATCTTGACCCGGAGAATCTATTATAAGAGCCGAAACAAAATGTTTCCTAGGATGGCAGAATCGAGGTATTTTTCGACCATTTTTTTTTTTTGCAAATCTTTGCTGAGTGAATTTATTTTTCTTGAAAGACCACCGTGCTTAGGAATAAGGGTGCTAGGTCAAATTTGGCTTATCTGGTTGATGCTCTATCAGCTGAAACTCTAGTAAAACCCCTGCTAGAGTCCACTGGTTTTGTATCCTTTCTGAAGGTCAAAACAAACCCTAAGAGTAATGTAGCCTTAATCAAGGCACTGGTTGAGTAGTGGTGGGATACTACCAACACTTTTCACTTTTCGTATGGAGAACTGATAGTTACTCCTCTAGATCTATCAATGCTGACTGGCTTATGCTTTGAGACTCGTCACCTGGATCTTTGTTCTGATTGGAGGACAACCTTCACTCCTAAAGATATGATCTAACTTATAGGTCAGGATCCACCTCGGGATCGCATATCAGTGCCTTGCACTTGGCTTCAAGCTCGGCTGAGAGAGATGAAGCCATTTATTGACATGTTATTTGATACTACGGCCGTGGCCAGACTGATGATGTTGATTCTGGCATGATGCACATTGTTAACTTGAACATTTTGCCAAGCTTGATAGACATGACTCTACTGGGTGAATATGATTGGGCTAGCGTTACCCTAAGCACCATGTATCGGGAGATGTGTGACTTGTCTCGAGGAGCTTTCAACTCTTATGGAGGGACTCATTTTATCTGGGAGGTATGCTCTCTGCATCCTTTGTAAATTTGGATTGGGAGGTACTCTCTACACCTTTTGTTTATTTTGAACTGGGAGGTACTCTCTGCATCTGTTATTTAACTTAGACTGGGAGGTACTTCTGCACCTTTTTGAACTTGCCTTGTCTTTCTAACTTTCTATCTTCAATGCTTGAATTTGGTATGGGCTTATGAGTACTTTCCGACACTTGCCCCCACCCTTAGTAACCCTAGGCTAGATGTTTTTCCAGCCGTTATCTGGTGTAATGGGGAATATTGGACTAGTTATGGTGTGCCAGAATTTGGGACTATCCGATCATTTTTTGGCAGCCTCGACACTTTCCAAGTATTTTATGACTTTATCTTTCTCATATTTCCTGGTTTTACTTACAACAGTCATTTTTGTACGTTATGACGAAACCTTATATCGATAGGATGCAGTTGATGCCAGTAGAACTTGACCCAAGTGCTGCATTGGCTTGTTCCCGACTGTTGCTTCACTCTCCTCATTACAAGTTATACTACTTAGGGGAGAGTGTTCGAGTCCAGACTATTGGTAGGTGGGTGGTTCCAGTACATCCACCAATTGACATAAGGTGGAATATGGACATTTGTGCCCCTGCCGAGGCTTATACTAGTCTTTCCATTCATCTATATGTGATCCATCGGGATAACTATGTGATATTCTGCCGCACCCATTTGATGGGACTTGTTGGTGATCCATGTTGATGATTGGAATGCCCATATGACACTGCTGGTCCTTCTGCTGTTAGGCCAAGTCAGGCTCAAAGAGTAGGTGCATTAAGAAATCCTTCTTCGACTGATCCTAGTGTTACTCTTGGGACACGAATTGATTCTGGTCAAGTCCCCTTGGGCCCTAATTACTAGTTCTCTAAAGATATATTTTACATCAACTCATATGGTGAGATGTAGACATATCATCTTTCGGATGCTGTTGATCCCTTTGCACTAGACTTCCCTAATAATCCTAAGGCATGTTCATGCTCTTTCTCTTGGCTTTTGCTTTTGGAAAAGATCCTTAGCTAAGCCTCTGATAATCTTTCTTTCTACAGATTACTATAGAGTGGGCTCGTCATAACTAATAAGTGGCAATTAGAATGGAGCTAGCTTTGTCAGGTATTTTGACTCGGCTTGAGTTCTAGACTGATCAAATCTCGTCTACCGGAGGCCCGTCGGCGTTAGAGATACTAGTGGTTTGTCTGAGCTTCTTTATTTCTTATCTTGCCCTACTTTTTTTCTTTTTCTCTGAACTATGATGTACGAACGATGTTTGATATATGCATGATGTATGAACTTCATGATATTTTATTAGACTTCCCATGATATGAATGCGAACTAAAAATGCTATGAAATGCCATTAATTTTTAGTCCAAAAAATGAAATTAAATGTATTTAAATGTTTAAAAATGCCAAAACCTTTAGGAAATGTCCTAAAATGCGTCCGAAACCCTAAGTTTAGAAAAAAAGTTCAAAAATCTGGAAAAATCCCTCCCAAAAGTCTTGCTGCCACCTGACTGAAGGGGCAGTGCCTCCCTGGGCATATTGCAAGGCATGGAGGCACCATCATTGTCACTCATGACATATGGCGATGTCGCCAGGTGCCTGTGGCGGTGTCGCAACAGACCTGTGTTCCACAGCCTGTCTGACACATTTTTCTATAAAAAAAGGGTCCCCTTTTTCTAAAAAAAAAAGTCACTCTAACTCCATTTGACACTTCTCAGCACTTTTTTTTGTCTTTTCTCTTTTTTTTTCACTCAAAATTTCTTCCATGGAAACTTACTACAGCCACCATATGTTTTTGTGGACCAAGAACCTAGACAAGGTCGAGAAAATCAATTTGGGTAAGTATGGGGTCAATTCTGTTCTGACTCTAAGGGGTGTGAAAGTGGATTGGGATTTTCTGAAGGCTTATCTCAGGTTTTGGGATCTTGTGGACCACGTGTTCTGATTTGGAGCAGGCATAGAAGAAATGTGCCCTACTTTTGAGGAATTCAGTGTTATCCTTAGAAGGAATCTGAATGCTGCTCTAGTTGTCCCTGAATATCGGGTTGGATACTTTCATCCTTTCAGGAAGCTCCTAGGATTGAGACAAGAGCATGCTAGCTCTATGGTTATGGGAGACCGAGCCAACATACATGCAGTTATGGCTGAGTGAGATTCAGGGGAGAAGGTGAGAGAGAAACGCAAAATGACAGCCCTAGTTTTGTGTTTGACTGCTGGATGCCTATTTTTCAGCTAACCTGGCTGGGGAGACATTCAAGTGGTAGAGCTGATTGCTTAGATGGAGTGAGGTTGCACTATTGCTGGCTTGGTTTACTCTGCAGAGCTTGGATGGAAACTACAGGGTTGAGGGGGCTTGGTATATTAGCCTCGTCATTTTGCAAGTAAAGACATCATGTACTTCCTTCTTTTTTCCTTTAAATTCCTTTTTTTCAACCTCTTCATTTCTTTTCAGGTTTGGCTTAAGGATCACCTACATGTGGTGGCTCTCCCAGATAGGATGCCATATTCGGCTGCACAATACCGCATACGGAGGACTCATGTTCGCTTTGACACAGAAAAGGAGTAGATTGCCTGGATTTTAGAACTGGATTCTAAAGATCTACTTTAGTATTGCTCTTAGTATGGGATTGACTCATTCATCACAATGAGTTACAGGTATAAGATGCTTTACTTGCTGGGCATTTCCATGACCTTATTCTATCAAGGCACCAAAATCTTGAGGCAGATAGGTCAGCCACAGGGCAACCCATCGGATGGAGCAATTTTTCTGACATCTTTGATTACCGGTCCTGTTTTCCAGGCCATAATGAACGGTTAGAGGCGGTCTATGCATTTTGTACATTCGATTGGCTTGTCAGGCAAATCAGAGGATTATGACCCCTGGTTCATCATAGAGGTTTGGCCTATTGAGAAGATCAGGCAAGTAGCCTTGATTGCAGAATTGGAAGTAGACATAGAGACTAGGGATACTGAAACAGACATGAAGAGGGGCCTGGGAGACACTGCTGAGGCCAATGATGAGCTGGAGGTAAAGGTTGAACCAGATATACCTGTAAGAGAATATGATGACTCTGACGACTCAAAGGATATTCATCCTAGGAGAAATCGAGCTTAGACTCTGTATTCCATCTTTATGTTTTGTTCAGAATTTGAACTTCGTTCATGTTGAGACTATGGCATTCTTTTGAATAAGATGGAATTTTTATTATTTTGACATTGACAGATGAGACTAAAATAATTTTAACGAAACTATATTAAAAAGACTGGACTATGACTGATGAAATCCAATTTAAAACAAGGCATTTTTTTATTATTTTTCCTCTTATTTATTTATTTTTTTTTATTTTTTTATTTATATACTTTTTTTATTTTTTATTTCTTTCTAATTTTTGCCTGAGCTGCCCTTCGGGGTTTTCAACTGTCTGAGCTGCTCTAATTTTTGCCTAAGCCGTCTTATTTAAGTTTTCAACTTAGCGAGCACAAGTCAATTAATCTAGACACAAAAAATGATAATTTTATTATGCTTTGGACGTACCCAAAGTGGGCTGCTTACGTATCTCCATTTTCATTTTTTTTTCTTTTTACACATCAAAATTTACTTCTAGGAGAATCAGGTCCTCATAGTTTTGTTCATATAATGCATCATGAAATGGAAATTACACAAAGTACCTTTTCAATTGATCAAGATTACAAGGATTTGAAAACTCATTCCCATCTAAATCCATGAGTATGACACCTCTGTCGGACAGGATCTTTTTTAGCACATATGGGTTGACCCAATTTGGTCTGAACTTCCCTCTTGGATCATGAACATGAGCTCTGATTTCCTTTAGTACCAAGTTTCCTTCTTCTAATCCCCTGTCAATTACCCTTTTATTGAAATATCGGGCAAGTCTCTGTTGATACCCCTATGTCCAATAGAGCGCATCCATCCTCTTCTCATCAATAGCATTCAACTGGTCATGATATCCCTTAATCCACTCCGATTCACTAAGCTGATTCTCTTGCATGACCCTTGCCAAGCGAATACGCACTTTAATTGGAAGCATTGCCTCCATCCCATATACCAAAGAATATGGAGTTGCCCCTATGGGTGTGCGAATGGAGGTCTGATACCCCCATAATGTGAATGGAAGGTGTTCATGCCAGCTTCTATGACTGGTGATAATTTTTTGCAAAATAGTCTTTATTGTTTTGTTTGCCGCCTCAACTGCCCCATTAGTTTGAGTGCAATAAGGTAAAGATCAATGATATTGAATCTTTTCCCTCTCCAGCAGACTCGTTACTTCTTTTTGAAAATGAGAGCCATTATCTATGATGATCTCAAAAGGCAACCCAAACCGACAAATGATGTTGGTTTGGATAAAGTGTGCTACCTTTTCATAATTTAGCACGTGGTAAGAGGCTACTTCCACCCACTTCGTGAAGTAATCTATTGCCACTAGAATGTATTCATGCCCATTAGAAGATTTAGGACTTATGCATCTTATGACATCAATACCCCATGTAGCAAAAGGCCATGGAGTTGCAGTCGAGTGCAATGGGACAGGAGGTCATTTCTAGAGCTTGGCAAACATCTGACATTTGTGACATCTTTGTACCAACTCAGTACAATTTTCATTCATTGTGAGCCAAAAATATCCAAGATTCGTGATTTTTCTAGCCAATGTGAAACCATTCTTGTGCGGGCCTTCCTCACCGCTATGTACCCATTCCATAATCTGCTGAGCTTTCTCTTCTATCACACATTTGAGGTGGATGTTATCCCATGCTCTTTTATACAACACATCACCATTTGGTATGAAATTAATAGCTAATTGCCTCAGGGTCCTCTGATTTGATTTAGATGCCCTTTCTGGATACTGGTCATTTTTCAGAAAATTGAGCATGTCCCAATAACATGGCTTACCATCGACTAATTTTATTTGCATACATGTTGTATCATAACTCTGTTGCCTTCATACTTCAATAACCACAGGACATACAATCTCATTACCCATCATGTCTATCATAGAGGCCAGGGTTTCCAAAGCATCGGCGAACTGATTCTTAGCTCAAGGTAGATAATGGAAAGATAATTCATGAAAATTTTCTACTAGATCAGTTATGCATTGATAATAATGAACTAAATGCTCTTCTTTTATCTTCCATTTGCCAAGAGCTTGTGAGATAATCAAATTAGAGTCACCATAGACCTTTAGGTAATCAATCCTCATATCGGTGGCAACCTCTAAACCATATATGTAAGCTTCATATTCTGCTTCATTGTTCATCACCTCAAAGGTTCACTTAATGGCTATAGGTAAATGATACCCATTTAGTGTGACAAGTACTATTCTGGCACTATAACCCTTGTTGCTAGCTACTCCATCAAAATATAACTTCCAAACTTTAGGCTCCAGCTCTATGATATCTTCATCTGGAAACTCGGGTTCGAATGGTTCATCATCTACTAGGGCAGCAACTAATTGGTTAGCGATCACACTTCCTTTGATAGCCTTCCGTGGAACATATTTGAGATTGAAAGCTGCTAGAACTGCAAACCTCATGCCATTTTGCAATCAAGAACTGGCCTCTCCATAAGGAATTTTAAGGGGCTCTTATCAGCGAGGACATGCGTAGTGTATGAACCCAAATAATGTTGCAGCTTATGGCATACCCAAACTAAAGCTAGACATAATTGCTCAATCTTATTGTACTTGAGTTCGTGGGCAAACATGCGCTTACTCAAATAATAGATGGCATTTTCTTTATGTGAATCCACAGCATTTTCAGCGAGCATTGCTCCCATAGCTTTTTTTTTTTTGTCATAGAGAGGTATAACAGCAAGGGTTTACCAGGCCTTGGAGGTTGCAATACATGAGGATTTAGTAAGTATTGTTTGATCTTTTCAAAAGCTTGTTGACATTCTTCATTCCATCCCTTAGGAGATCCTTTCTTCAATAATTTAAAGATGGGCCCATAAACGTCAGCCAGTTGGAAAATGAACCGACAGATGTACTATAAGCGTCCTAAAAATCCCCTAATCTCTTTCTCTGTTTTTGGGGCTGGCATTTCTAGAATGGCTCTTGATTTGGCTGGGTCTACATCTGTCCCTTTTTTGCTCACCATATGGCCTAAGAACAAACCTAAAGATGTACCAAAAACACACTTAGCAGGATTCAACTTTAGATTGTATTGTCTCAGCCTAAGGAAGAAGCACCTTAATGCATCTATGTGTCCTTCTGCCGTTTTGGACTTGATAACCATGTCATCAACATATACTTCCACATCATTGTGAACCATGTCATGGAATATAGTTGTAGCCATTCTCTGATACGTTGCCCCAACAATTTTCAATCCAAAAGGAATGACCTTATAGCAGTAGGTGCCCCATTTTGTCACAGAAGCTATCTTTTCCTTGTCAGGTGTATAGACTTATATCTGATTATACCCAACATATAAATCAATCAAGGAGACTATCTCAAATCCAGCCATGCGGTCAACCAATAAATCTATGTGAGGTAAAAGAAAATCATCTTTTGGACAGGTTTTGTTCAGATCCCTATAATCCACACACATTCTTACCTTCCCATCCTTCTTGGGCATAGGCACTATGTTGGCTAGCCATGAAGAGTGAGTGACAGGTTCAATGAAATTGTTCTTTAATAACTTAGCAACTTCTTCTTTGATCTTGAGAGACTGTTTCGCCTTCATCCTCTGTAACTTTTGTTTTACAGGCTTCACATCCTCATAGGTCAAAATCTTATGGACTGCTATGCTTGGATCGATACCTTTCATGTCTTTAGGTTCCCAAGCGAAACAATCTAAAAATACTTTAACTGTCTTGAACAAAGAGGCCTTATCATAAAATGATGATGTAATGAATGTGATTTTCAATTTATCATCTATGCCTAGATTTATTGACTATTGATTTTGTTCTTTTATTTCATTTATTTCTTTTTCTTTTATGCCTCGTTGAAAATTTTTATTGCTAACAAATGTTTCGTCCTCACGGGCTACATCAAAATTGAAAGAAGGACCAGGGAGATCTTTTACAGACTCTATAGAGGAAAAAAAAAAAGAAATAGATTCAAAGGACTTTGACTTTGACTCTGACTCGGAATCAGACTCGGTCAGGAAAGAAAACGTCTCATCAAGGCTGGGAAGCTTCTTAATGTGCCACTTATTAGGTACAACCAGAGTTGGATGAGTTTGGTGGGATCTAATTCCACTTCATTTCCAATCATGAGGACTTACTCAAAGAGAGTAGGTTTTATATTTTCTTCCCAATCTTGCTCTAGTAGTTAGATGGGTTCGCAATCCTCCAAATTGAGCCTAACATCAAAGAAAAATTCAAAACCTAGGATTAATTGTTTGGTTATAAGGCAAAACTAGGGTTCAACAAAACCATAAAAAGGAAAGTCCTCCCCTTCTTTTACAAAATACCCATTCAAGGTTTTGCAATAAGGATGCATCTGCCAATCAAAGGTCTCACCTTTCCTCTTAGCCTCGGTTCTCCTTTTAACTTTTGTTTCAACCTCCTCCAAGTCCTCTTTGGTAGATAACCAATTCCAAAAGGTAGGTTGGCTACCGAGTACTCCTTGAAAGAGGGTATCCCCTGCTGGTTCTTCCCAAGACCTAAACCAGGGAAATAATTCATTTTCTTTTAAGATGTTAGCCATAGCTATATTACTAAAAGGATCTAAATCAAAAGGGATTAACTCTTTACCTCTTTCTTGTTCAATAAATTGGATGGTGTCAAAAGAGAAACCAGACAAAGGGACAATGGCTAGTTCAGGTTGAATTCCCAAAACGGGTGCAGAGCTGGGAACCTCATTCTTACCATGTATATCACCCTTGATAGTGATCACAGCAGTTTCGTAAGGCATTTTGAGCTTTTGGAGCAAGGAGGATGGGACCACTCTTGCCTTATGGATCCAAGGTCTTCCAAGGAGGAGATTAAAATAAGCAGGCACATCAATCACTTAGAAAGAAACCAAAGTGGTAATTGGTCCAATTGTCACATCAAGAGTCACTACACCCAAGACTTCCCTCTTGGTATTATCATGCCCTCATAATCTGATCGGAGGGGTTAAAATCTTTAGCTTCAAGGCCCAAACAACTTGCAACTTTTAATGGGTACACATTCAGGGCTGACCCATTACTAATCAAAACCATTAGAACTATCTTCCCTTTGGTCATCATAGTTATGTACAATGCATGGTTGTGATTTTCTCCTTCTTTTGGTAAGTCGTGATCAGTGAAGGAGATGGAAGCCACCTTGGTTGAGTTAGTGAGTGAGGCAACCAAAGTTTCAAAAGAAATGTTTATTGGGGTTTGGCACTAATTCAACTGTAATACCCTAAGAAATACTATTGTGATTGAATAGTTATCTAATCAATTATTGGTCTGAGAATATCAAAATGACTAAAGATAATTTTTGAGACACAGTTAGAATGCATATGTGATACTTTGCCGAAAAATAGTAGTTCTATTGACTGAAGAATTTCTGAGTTAGACCAGGGGGTATAGAATCACATAAATATATGTGTAATTATGGTGAAAAGAAAGAGGTGAAAAATGTTTAGGAACAGTGAAAAAGAAGTGATGGCAAAATCGTAAATAAGGTGATCTTTAAGGATATAGTGAAAAACTGATTGTCTGAGTTTCAGAATGGCTCTGAAACTATTTTTATAATAAAGTATAAATAAAAATAAGCTTTTTGATTTCCACTTTGAAATCAAATTCTCAACAAAATTGTCATAATAAATTGCAGAATGAAATGTGGCAAAAGTATGATTATTGGAAAGTTTAAGGACCTAAATGCAATTTGCCAATTTTGACTTAATATATAAGCATGCCTTATGATATTTTGGCCATTTTCTTTCTTTTTCTCCATTGTTGGCCGGATGCTTCCTCCCAATTCTCCACCAAATATTTCTTGAAAAATCAAAGAGAAAACCTAAAGAAAACTTGAATCAAACTATTGATTCATTGATGTCCAACCTTGGTTTGATTAGAAAATCAAGAAATTTCAAGAATGGAAGGCATCCATATTTCGGCCCATTCTTCACTTTGAGGTAATGATGTGATTTTCTTAGTTTGATAGTTAATTTATATGTTTTAGATGTTGAATATAATGGGTAATATGTTTTATTGCATCAATTGATGCATTTAATAGGTTTTTCCTAAATAGAAAACCATAATTCATAGTTGTAAGAGATGAATCTTTGATTTAGTGTTAGTTAATGTTAATTGAGGTCAGATTATATTAATGATGTCTAATAGATGAATTATATGTGATTGAATTGATGTACAGATCAAAGAATTGGAAAGTTGCTATTTTTTGAAGACTTTGGTGGCAAAGTGTGCAATTCAAGTGATTTGAAGTGCTAGGTGAGTTTAATATGCATCATTTGTTATGCTTAAATTATTAAATTGAATTTTGGAAACTTCCTCCAAAATGCCATGTTTGGCCGAATGCCACTAAGGCATTTTTGCCTATATTTTTGCCTTGTTTTCCTTTGGATTTGCATGCCGTTTTGATCCTTTGTATATTATTTATTGTTGGAAACTAAATGCCTATTGAATAACCTACATTGTGTACTTGTTGATTGATATTGGGGCAATTTCAATATTGCACCAAAACCTTGCCGATATGTCTATTGAATATTGCATACCAAGTGTTCGATGATATGCCTAGTTTAAATTCATAGGCCTACCATTGATTTCATCCGTAGGTCTATCATTTGAATATCATTGTTGCCAGTGACATTAGCATGCCAATTTAACCAACTTCTTGACTTGATTTGTCCAACTTTTGTTTCTTTCCAATGTTAATTGCTAATCGTAATACTATTGTTAATTACTTCTTATATTGCTTATCCATTGCTATATCACAGTTTCATTTGATTAAATTCACGAGCTGCTACTACTTGATGAGAATGATATTGTATATTGATATCTATTGATTTGTTCTATACTTTTATTGATTCCAATGAGATGTGATAGAGCTGCCTCTCTGACAAGATAGTGGGTACATACTGTCGGCAATGTACACATTGTATAATGATACCCTAGCTAGAAAGGGTTAATGGTTCTAGCCATAAGACCTGATTAATCTTATGTTTATTGATATGAAATTGATATGTGTTTGACACATATGATATATGAGTTTCATGACCCTATATCTATCTTATCTATGTGATATATATTCCATTGACTTGATTATAGTTCCATTGTACTGTTTACTGATTCTACAGTCATATACTGTATTCTGATATTGGTGTGCATATTATTATTCATTGAATATTTGCCTATTGTTATTGATATCCGAGCCATAGTTTTTAGTCGATGCATATTAAATTCACTGAGTAATCTTTCCTCACCCTCTCATTGTTTCCCTTTCCAGGTGCAGAGCAGAGGCGGATTCCTGGCTTTGTTCCTTTGAGGAATTCTACAGTATTGTATAGACAGTGTAATTATTTAACACTGTATCTTTATATGTGTATTAGATGCTCCATGGGTATTGTATTATGGTATAGACTGATTGTATATATATGTATATGAGAGTACATATATAAATGTGTTTATGATGATGATAATTACAGAAAGTTACAGAATGAATAACAGAGTAACGAAATGAATATAATGCTTATGTGGTTATATGGCTATAGATTGATATGTATAGTATGTGATTGATATATGTGATACTGGATTCTATGGGTGCCAGTCACCTCTGGCATTTCCTGCATCTTAGGACCATCGTGACTAGAAATCAGGTCGTGACAGAGGTGGTATCAGAGCATAGGTTACAGAGAAATAGTAACCAAGTACAGTATAAGTAGAGTTAAGTAAACTATGGAGCATAGGAATTCTTATTCTGTCTATTGATATATTCGTCAAATGTGTATATCACGACCTAACCTGGGAGCCACAACGGTCCTAGGGTACGGGTATTGCCTAAGCTACCAGTACCATGAAGAACCCAATTATCTGTATGATATGGCAAGCAATTCATATAATCAACTCAAGTATAGCTTAATATTTCTACTGAAATTTCGACAGCATCTCCTCTAATATATGACTATATTCCGTTGTAGAAAATGCAAACAACACTCCCAATATCACTTTATTATCAATATCGATCTCAACCTCCAATATCAACTCAACACACACACACACACACACACACACATACACACACACACACACACACACACACACACACACACATACACACACACACACACACACACACACACACACACACACATATATATATCAAACTATACACATCCATAGCATAGTCTATATAAAAAACTAAAAGATATACAAGCACACACATATATGTCTTTACCTAGATTACAGTACCATGAAATCTCTAATAATAAATAAATATTTACATATAGTGATTAAGACTCAAGTATTACATGATACAAGTAGCAAAATTCCAAGGCAAGGATAGATAGTGCTAATGGAATTCGAGTCTCACTGTGGCCCTGAAAAACATTGACAACTACGGGGGTGAGTATAAAAATACTCAATGAATCTATATATATAAAAATACAGTAAATGTTCATAATACCATGATCGCTCACAAGTGACCTGTAAAACAATATAAGATGGCAAATAAAAGGTGAAACATGTTTCCATATGAATATCCAGTGTATAAGTCAACTCTCATATGATATAATAGGATTGGGTCCAATGAAAAGTGCAATCGCACTGTAATAGCACAATCGTGCATAATCTAATGTATGTTAGGGAGATCACTCCTTATGGCTAGAGAATATGACACCCCTCCCTAGCAAGGGTCCAATGAATACCAGTATGCATACAGTCAATGGAATTACCCGCTACACCATCGAGGTAGCCCTGTTATAATACCATATGGGTGTGTCTCCATAGAACAATAAATATAACATAAATTTAACTCATATATGGGTGGAACGATCCAATATATATCCATAATGAATAATAGAATAAATTTGGATCAAGTGAAAAAAATAGCCGGCGGGGCCTAATTGCATTGCCGCAATTGGCACTCGTCGTTACGGGTTTATTTTGAGATTTTTGAATAGTTTCTGTTTAGCTATGCTATCAATGGATTCATGTGAACCATGAGGTACCATTTTAAAGCTTAGGGAAAAAATAGAATATTGGGCCAAGTGGGGGTCCAATTGGCTTTTTAGGTTTCATTTTATAGCCAGTCAAAGTTTAGGTCGATTTAAGTCGTTTCGGTGGGCTTATTTCGGGGTAAAAATGCACTGTAGGTATTTTAGGATATCAAGTGCTGGTTTATCATTCCAAATGATATTTTATAAGATATATGATGTAAATCATGCATGATTATATATATAGACTCACCTCAAATGCAAACTATTCACTTTACCCCCAAAGCACTGCTCACAATCCCTAATTGGCCCGCCGCTTGACACTCCCAGCTGGAGTACCCGACGGTTCACCTATTTCTAAATATAACACTCCGGTAAGACGTGAAAATATTACAAAACATATTATTCACATCAAAAGGCAACAAGTATATACAATATACACCATAGACATCACATTACACAATTAACATTTTTTCCAATCCTTTATGCATCAAACACATTTCTATCACCACATATGACTTACATTTCATATATTCATCACTATTATACCAAGTTAAGAACTTATATACACTTAGTTCAACATTCCATATCAAACATACACCTAATTCCAAGTTTACCTTCCAAGTACCTATATCAAACATCATTTCTATATCTAAACTTATACAGTTATATTACATATACCATTAATCCATATTCAAACCCTTCCTTCCTAATTGCTTCAACCTAACACATTAAACCTATAAAATAAACCTGGTTCGGCCTAGTTAAAATTCACTCCATTTATTCATTTTTCAACACCAATCATTCAAACAACATAAACACATATCAAATGCATAACATTCAACCTTTTAAACCTATTAAACACCAAAGCACCATCTCACATTTTGATCACCATCATTTCGGTCAACCATGAACTTCCACCAAATGGATTTATTTCCATTAAATGGCTACTAATTCATTACAAATACATCAAATACAACACATTTGAACCAAAACTCCATCAAAATAACCCATTTGAATCTTACCTTTTCCAAGTTAGGGTTTCTTTCCAACTTTTGAGTTTTCTTTCAACCTAAACACATATTTGTAATTACTATCAAAGAACATCTTAAGATCAAAATTAAACCAAAAGAATGGTAAAATCACTTACTTCTTCAATAGTTCTTTGAAATCTTCAAAGCTTTGATTTAACAACTTTTCTTGATTTTTCTTTGATTCTAAGGTTATAATTATGTTTAGAATGATGGAATTAGCTAGTTTGAATCAAGAAATGAAAGAAAGCAACTTGGTTTGATGAAGAACAATGGTGTCCAAAACCTTGCTTAATGAAGAAAGAGAAAGTTGAATGGAAAATGGCTAAGGAAGAAGAAGAGGTGGGAAAAATCCATCTAAATATCATGTTTATGATCCTATACATTGATCCTATAGTAAAAATTATGCAATCTAGCTTACTAACCATTCAATTCTTGATCTTTTCATCCAATGGTTTGATTTAGGTTAACTTAAAATGGTTATCATACACTTGCATACACCACATAAGTCTATATACAGTAGGAAAGACTATACTATCCTTAGTTCGAATTGGATCCCTATCCGATTATATTTTCCCGGAATTATTTTCTACCGGCTTTAATCTTCCAACAATAATTCATATGACTATTATACCTCTATTTTCATGTCCTAATATTCTCTTTTACCATCAAATATAATGTTAATTTTCACTAAAAACTCAAAGGGTGTGAAATGACCATTTTGCCCCTAGTTCATCAAAAACCTAATTTTACTTGATTGCTTCCTAACAGTCTTTAAACCTCCTATATTCATACAAACACATCATATAACATGCATACACGTCTAATTCAAGCATAAACATACAATGAATCACAATAATCAAGTCAAGTCAAAATTTCCCCAAAGTAGCCCTTTGTGGTTCAAGTTCTAGGTTTTGACTAAGGTGTTACATTCTACCCCCCAACAAATAAATTCATCCTCGAATTTACTTTAAGGTTATAGGGTAAAATAAAAACCTGACACATGAAATAGATGGGGTACTTGTGTTTCATCTCAGCCTCACTCTCCCAGGTACATTCTTCTACACTTCTGCTACGCCACAGTACTTTAACCATTGGAATACTCTTATTCCGAAGCTATCTAATCTGATGATCCATAATCTATACTGGTACTTCTTCAAATGACAATGCTTCATCAATCTCAATATCTTGGGGCTGAAAAATATGGGATGGATCTGGAACATACTTACATAGCATAGACATGTGAAACACCGGATGTACGTGACCCATATTAGGTGGAAGTGCTAGTCTATATGATACACTACCAACCCCATCCAAAATCTCAAAGGGTCCAATATACCTTGGTGACAACTTCCCTTTCTTTCCAAATCTCATCACTCCTTTCATGGAAGAGATCTTCAGAAATATATGGTCACCCACTACAAACTATACATCTTTTCTTCTTGGATCCGCATAACTCTTCTGTCTGCTGAAAGCAGTCTTTATCCTTTCCTGTATAATAAAAACTTTCTCCATTGTTTCTCTGATCAGATCTGGCCCCTCTAACTGCTTTTCACCTAGTTCCACCCAACATATAGGTGATCTGCATTTCCTACCATACAAAGCCTCATATGGTGCATCCCAATTGTAGAATGGTAGCTATTATTGTAGGCAAACTCTATCAGTGGTAGAAAGCAATCCCAACTGCCTTTTAAATCCAACACACACAATCTCAACACGTCCTCCAATGTCTAAATAGTTCTTTCTGACTGTCCATTTACTTGAGGATGAAATGTTGTGCTGAAATGCAATGTAGTACCCAATGCCTCCTGGAATTTCTGCCAAAACCTAGAGGTGAACTGAGTACTTATGTCAGATATATTCACTGATGGTACCCTATTAACTATATAATTTTGTCCACATAAAGTTATGCATACCGTGCAACTATATATGTTGTCTCTACCTGCAAGAAATGAGCTGACTTGGTCAATCGCACAATCACCCATACTGAATCATACCCCTTCTGTGATCTTGGAAATCCCACCATAAAATCCATCATTACTTGTTCCCATTTTCATTCTGGCAACTGGATCTCTTGAAGCAAACCTAAGGGTTTATGATGTTGAAATTTCACCTGTTGACAAGCTAAGCACTTGGAGACAAACTTTGTTACATCACCCTTCATGTTTGGCCACCAATAATATTCCTCCAAATCATGATACATCTTTGTTACCCCTGGATGAACTGTGTAAGGAGAGTAGTGAATTTCCTTTATAATCTGTTCTTTGTACCCTTTAACATCTGGAACATATAATCGCCCTATACATTTTAACACATCTCTCTCAATAGAAAAATCAGAAGATTTACCATCTCGAACCAAGTCTCTGATATAAATATACTATGGATCTTCATTATGGGAACTCTTTATCTCATCCATAAGCAATGATTTCAACTGGAACTGTGCTATCAATATTGTCTCCTGCCCCTGTGATTCCAAATCCAAAGTTAAACCCTTAGCCATCAACTCCTACAATTCTCATACCAAGGGTCTTTCTAAAGCAGTCACATGTTATAAACTTCCTATTGACTTCCTACTAAGAGCATCTGCCACCACAATTGCTTTTCCAGGATGATACAAAATCTGGCAGTCATAATCCTTTAGCAACTCAACCCATCTCCTTTGTCTCAAATTCAATTCTTTGCTGCAAGATGTATTATAGACTCTTATGATCAGTGTAAATTTCACATCTCACCCCATACAAATAATGTCTCCATATATTCAGAGCAAAGATTATTGCTGCCATTTCCAAATCATGTGTGGGGTAATTCACTCCATGTTTCTTCAACTGGCGGGAAGCATAAGCAATTACCTTCCTGTCCTGCATCAAAACACTACCCAAATCGATCCTCGAAGCATCACAATATATAGCAAAACTACCTACCTCGGAAGGAAGAGTTAACACTGGTGCAGTGGTTAAACAGGTCTTAAGAGTCTAGAAACTCTTTTCACACTCCTCACTCCACTGAAACTTCACCTGTTTTCGAGTTAACTTTATCATTGGTGCAGCTATTATGGAAAAGTCTTTAACAAACCGGCGATAATTCCCTGCCATACGAAGGAAACTCTGTATCTCAGTGACTGTAGTGGGACGTGGCCAATTAGCAACTGCTTCAACTTTCTGTGGATCTACCTTTATACCATCTTTGCTAACAGCATGCCCCAGAAATATTACCTCCGTCAACCAAAACTCACATTTTGAGCACTTTGCATACAACTGATGATCTCGCAATATCTACAATGTGACTCTGAGATGCTCCTCATGTTATTCTCTACTTCTGGAGTACACCAAGATATCATCAATGAAGACAATTATAAATTTATCCAGAAATGGCCTCAACACCCGATTCATCATATCCATGAATGTTGCTGGAGCATTTGTCAACCTAAATGGTAGCACTAAAAACTCATAGTGCACATGCCGAGTTCTGAAAGCTGTCTTTGAAATGTGCTCACCTTTAATCCACAATTGATGGTACCCAGATCTCAAATCTATCTTAGAGAAGAAACAAGCCCCTTGTAACTGATCAAACAAGTCATTAATCCTGGGCAAGGGATACTTATTCTTTACTGTCACCTTGTTCAATTATCGGTAATCAATGTACATCCGCAGTGACCTGTCCTTCTTCTTTACAAACAATACTGGTGCTTCCTAAGGTGAACTACTGGGCCGAATAAAGCTTTTGTCGCACAATTCCTGTAACTACTTTTTCAACTCCATCAACTCTGGTGGTGCCATCCGATATGGTGGAATGGATATAGGATCAATACCAGGATATACTTCAATCTCAAACTCAATCTCTCTTTCTGGTGGCAATCCTGGAAGATCACCTGGAAATACATCTGAAAACTTTTTCACCTCTGGAATCTACTATACTTCTTTAGATACCCCTGTAATGTCAATCACTGATGCTAAATAAGCAATACATCCCTTTTTCATCAACTTCCCTACTTGTACTGCAGATGCTAACCCTAATATATGTCTATTAGCCTCCCCCTGAAAAATGAACTTTTCCTGTCCATCAGGTCGAAACTTTATTCTTTTCATTGCACAATTAATCGAAGCCTTATGAACAATCAACCAATCCATACCAAGGATAATATCAAACTCCAATACATGTAACTAAATCAATTCCGCAGGCAAAGATATATAAGCACACACATATATGTCTTTACTTAGATTACAGTACCATGAAATCTCTAATAATAAACAAATATTTACATATACTGATTAAGACTCGAGTATTACATGATACAAGTAGCAAAATTCCAAGGCGAGGATATATAATGCAGTAGAATTTGAGTCTCACTGCGGCCCTGAAAAATAATGACAACTACGGGATGAGTATTAAAATACTTAGTGAATCTATATATATATATAAATGCAGTAAATGTTCATAATACCATGATCGCTCACAAGTGACCTATAAAATAATATAAGATGGAAAATAAAAGGTGAAACAGGTTTCTATATGAATATCCAGTGTATGAGTCAACTCTCATATGATATAACAGGATTGGGTCCAATGTAATAGCATAATCGTGCATAATCCAATGTACCTAAGGAGATCACTCCTTATGGCTAGAGAATATGACACCCCTCCCTAGCAAGGGCCCAATGAATACCAGTGTGTACATGGTCGATGGAATTACCCGCTAGACCATCGAGGTAGCCCTGTTATAATACCATATGGGTATGTCTCCATAGAACAATAAATATAACATAAATTTAACTCATATAGGGGTGGAACGATCCAATATATATCCATAATGAATAATAGATCAAATTTAGGTCAAGTGAAAAAAAAGGCCGGCGGGGCCCAATTGCGCTGCCGCAATTGACACTCGCCGTTACAGTCCGTTTTGGGAATTTTGAGTAGTTTCTGGTTAGCTATGCTATCAATAGATTCAAGTGAACCATGAGGTACCATTTTAAAGCTTAGGAAAAAACTAGAAGATTGGGCCAAGTGGGGGGTTCAATTGGCTTTTTAGGTTTCATTTTATAGCCAGTCAAAGTTTAGGTCGATTTAAGTCGTTTCGGTAGGCTTATTTCGGGGAAAAAATGCACTGTAGTTATTTTAGGATATCAAGTGCTGGTTTATCATTCCTAATGACATTTTATAATATATATGATGCAAATCATGCATGATTATACATATAGACTCACCTCAAATGCAAACTATTCACTTTACCCCCAAAGCACTGCTCACAAGCCCTAATTGGCCCACTGCTCGACACTTCTAGCTAGAGTACCTGACGGTTCACCTATTTCCAAATATAATACTCCGGTAAGACGTGAAAACATTACAAAACACATTATTCACATCAAAAGATATCAAGTATATACAATATACACCATAGACATCACATTACACAAGTAACATTTTTTCCAATCCTTTATGCATCAAATACATTTCTATCACCACATATGACTTACATTTCATATATTCATCACTATTATACCAAGTTAAGAACTTATATACACTTAGTTCAATATTCCATATCAAACATACAACTAATTCCAAGTTTACCTTCCAAGTACCTATATCAAACATCATTTCCATATCTAAACTTATACATTTGTATTACATATACCATTAATCCATATTCAAACCCTTCCTTCCTAATTGCTTCAACCTAACACATTAAACCTATAAACTAAACATGGTTCGGCCTAGTTAGAATTCACTCCATTTATTCATTTTTATACACCAATCATTCAAACAACATAAATACATATCAAATGCATAACATTCAACATTTTAAACCTATTAAACACCAAAGCACCATCTCACATTTTGATCACCATCATTTCGGCCAACCATGAACTTTCACCAAATGGATTTATTTCCATCAAATGGCTACTAATTCATTACAAATACATCAAATACAACACATTTGAACCAAAACTCCATCAAAATAACCCATTTGAATCTTACCTTTTCCAAGTTAGGGTTTCCTTCCAACTTTTGA
>CANXYC011482156.1:0-12239 GCA_948193065.1 Aleurites moluccanus
CGATGTAATATAAATTTATTATTATTCAATTAAACCTACAAAAAAATTTCAATAAACACTTAAATTAATTTTAAAATAAATATGTGTTAACTAAGTAGTTTTTGTGTTTTTCTAAATTGTTAAAAAAAACGATTTTGATCAATTTAAAATAAAAACTTAGGCTAGAAAGAGTGAGTTATTTGTGAGAAGAGAGCTGCTTGAAGGTAGAGAGAGAGAGTTTTGTGAAAAAATAGACTGCTAATAAATAAAATAAAAAAAGAAAATAAATAGAGAAAGAAGAGAAAAAAATGATTCAAAATAAAACAAGCTTACCGGTTCAATGAGTTATCGACTCAATAATTTTTATTTACAAGTTAAAATTTGCTATTTCAAAATCAAGTAAACTTTACTTGAGAAAAAACCAAGTAACCATAGCACACACCGACATCTCTTTCTTTTCCAATGTAGGATAACTATCTAGCAAGTTCTGCAATTATAAGACAGTTCTGTGTGCAATGGCAATATGTTATGGGAAAATAATTTTGCTTACTAATAGATATAAAAAAGGAGAATGAACTTCATTTAGTTAGAAATGAGGCAGGAAACTACCAGTAAGATATCAAAGAACACAATGTTTGAAGATTCTGCTCTTCATTTTCATTAAACAGAAGATAAGAAAAAATTTAAAAGAATAAATAAAAAATAATATGGAATAGTGATATTACCCATATAGGAGTTCTTAGTAGGTTCCCAACCATCCAAAAATGCTTCTTGTGGCAGCTCTACCTCAACCAGAGCAAGCTTTGGTTCAATTCTTTGGGTATATGCTATCCCTTTGTAATTCACAATTAACCAGTTTCTATCCCATCGGAATCCTGTACATCCAAACACACACGAAAAAATTAAAATGAAAAATAAAAAACTGAAACTATGTTTGCAGGTCCAAACACTAAAGCCAGATTGATAAAATCTTTATCAATTGTGAATTACTCAAACAATGCAAATTGGATGGCAAAAAGTCATTGTGCTCAATACTAGTAATTTACAAAATCTATATCTGTCCATAGAAATTTTCTTACAGTTTGGAGTTGAATTTAAAGTGAATCTTACTCTAACTATGCTGAAACCAATTTAATGTTGCACAAATTATTCACAAAATCAATGGTTATTTCAATTTTCAAACAATGCGTAGTTACTACTATTTCTGAAATTTCATAATCATAATAGCAATTTATACTGATTTCCTCATTAACAGAGTTTTATCATTTTAATTTGAAACACCTCTTATGGATTCACTGTTACACAACCCATGATTCAGCTATTTTTAAGGACAATTTCATTACCAACTTCTATCCCAATCCACATGACAAGTTGTTAGTAATTTGTGCATCTAGATTATTATCCAGTAATACAAATGATAGAACAATCAATTTGTATTAGCCAGAAGTAAGCAGATTATAATTTAATTCAAGACACTGATAAAGGAATACAAATAGATGAAAAAGATGATAAGACCATGTATATATCTAAGAGATAAGTAAAAAGAAAAATCAACAGGTTTATAGAGAAATGCAAAGAAGGGGGAGAACCAACAATAGCAAAAAGAAAAGTCAAAGAAATGGAACTGTTGGTTTTACCAGTAGGAGTGAGTGGAGCATGAGAAACAGAGATGCCACGGCATGACTTTATAGGGTATATAAAAATCGATGATACTCTTGCAGTTGGCTTCATTTTCTCTTTCTCTCTCACTGTTGAAATGGCAGACTCAATCTTGTTGAAGAAAGCTATGAATTCTTAATTCCTTATATAGACTATGGACTATGGAGAATAGAACAGTAGAAGATGACTTCATGATATTCTGAAGTGCTGTATGTTATATTAGTACAAAGTGGGTCCTTCAGAATCAGAGCGTGGGTCCCATGGTAAAATATCCTTACAAAGAAAGTTGAATTTTTTATATAACGACTCAGGTCAAAATAGACTATATAATTAAGGGTAAATTCTTGTCCGATGTGAAAATATGAATATTAATTCTTGTCGGATGTGAAAATATGAATATTTTTTTTTAATATACTTTTATATTATTGGTTCGATGAATACATATGTGTAAATAAATGATTTTTTTATAAAATGATCTAATATATTAAATTTTTTTAATTTTTTAAAAATATATTAACTTCCTTCTAAAAAATATCACAATACACTATTAGATTTTTTTATCTAATTTTACTATTAGTCAACCCTAAAATAATTAATAATAACAGTAAAAAAATAAAAATATCATTACTCTTTATTTTTAATTAATTACTTCTCATTTTTACTTTAAAATTTTTTTTTAGGGTTAAAAAATATATTTTTTATATTTTTTGACAACTTAAAAAAAAAATATTTTTAAAAAATATTTTATTTTATTTTTAAAAAAATAAAAATTTGAAAATAAAAAATAAAAAATAAAAAATATTTTTATTTTTAAATTTGCTAAATATATGAAAATAAATTTTTTATTTGTATTAAAAAAATTTAAGAAGGAATAATTTAATTTCTCCTTAAATTATTTTTTTAAAATAAAAAATACAAAATAAAAAATAAAAAATATTTTTGTTTATTTTTTATTTTTAAATTTATCAAAAAAAATATGAAAATTAATTTTTTTAACTCTAAAAAATATTTTTTAAAACAAAAAATAGAATGTAATTAATTAAAAATAAAAGGATAAGAACATTTATATCTTTTTACTGTCCTTATTGACCATTTTAGAGTTGACTAACGGTAAAATCAAATGGAATGAGTATTAGTATAACGAGACATTCGACAAAAAGGAGTTAATGTATTTTTAAAAAGTCAGAAAAAACTTAATATATTGGATCATTTTATAAAAAAAAAATAATAATTAATCCATCAGAGTCTAAAATACCACAAGCACTTGTTGTACCTTGATGTTATTTAGATATGTTATTAGGTGCTTTAAATTTATATTTATAGAAAGTCTCTATTTTATTAATTGAAACTATGAATTGGAAAAATTAAAAATTTTGTTGGATTTAAAAAATAAGGGTACTCTTTAATATTTTTTAAAGACTTCACAAAAATTAAAAAATATAAAAATAAACAAGTATTCAAAAAGTTTTATAGCTACTAGACTTTTATTGACTTTTTATACAGGAATAAAAAAAAAAAAAAAAAAAAAAAAGCTTTTAAAAGTTTTTCACTCCCCTCGGTATTTTAGCTGACCTTTCTTTTTAAGGTAGAAGTTCTACTAAAAAAAAAATTCAGTACTTCACTTAGTTTTTTTTTTTATATATATTATTCATGTTTTTTTTTTTTGTTTTTTTTTTTCATTTATTGAGATTTTTTATGTTGTTGATTTTTTTTATTGAGTTTTTTTTTTTAAATGTTGTTCATATTATTCTTTTTTTTTTTTCTTGTTGAACTAATTAAAATAATTTGTCCAATCTTTTTTATTAATTTTGAGATTATAAAAATTAATTTCACTTTTATTATCTATTTTTTATATTTTTCCTTGAAAATATAATTACATGTATCCAAATTAAACTCATCTCATGTTTACTCCATGATCGTTATTTTTTAACTAAACTTAAGTTTGAACTATTCTCACTCTCTAATACCACCACCATATAGCTACTAGACAAAAAATTGAATTCCAAAAATCTGAAATATACATGGATATTTGAAGTTCCTCGCTGAAGAAAAATTGACAATGAACCTAAGTTATCCACTACCTGTTACCTGAAAGATATAAAAATAGTCACAGATGAGTAAACTCATTGAATAGAAATCATATTATCATGCCTTAGAAGGTTCGGTAAATCTTAGGTTATCTCACATGTAAAGGTATAATCACATATAATGTATATAATTTATGAATGAGCATAATATATCAACAAAAACATCATGATAATTGAATATAAGCCACTTGGGAATGCAGGTTCACCATAAGGACGTCACCTAAAATAACAAGGTGTCCATAATAGAAAGAATCGATAGAAATAATGGATATTTCAAATTAATATAGTCATTTTTAGTTCTTATTAAAGGCCCTCCTACTTCGCTGGCACGAAAGACTGAGTTCGCAATAATAGCAGTATTATCTGTTGGAGTCCCTCATGAGATTGGTTGGTGAAGTGTCAAGTCTTTTGATATATGGTAAATCTTGCAGGGCGGACCCATTGGTAACTCTTTCTGTGTACATGTCAACTTTCTCGAGAACTATAGTGGTCATCTTTGAAGATTGTGGAAGCTACCCTAGTATTTTAAGAGCAATTATTAAGATTTAACGAATGCATATAATTTTACAAAACTAAAAGGATAGGCTTTAAGATTTTATGAGGCACTTCTCAAGTCTTATATATAACTATAGTGTGTCTTTAGTTATTTATTTTTATGTCTTCAGTTATTTGTTTTTCTCCTGTTAACTTTCTTTAGTATGACTCACTTTCTCCATTTCATTCATTTTTCTCATTCACGTACCTTTTATGCTCATGGTAATTGATCCTGATTGTCATTCAGTAATTCTTATGGCATGTTTGATGAGAACAATGAGTCTATATGGCCCTTTTTAAATTTAAATTGATGTGTTCTTGAGACACAGGTTGAGGGTTGATAGATGTTTGCACATTAGTGTTCTCATTGTCTCTAGAGGAGAAGTTGTTGTCATCATAAGCATGGGCTTTTATTTAGACCGATTGAATGCACTTTGCCTCCTATAATCTTCAGATTCTAGATTTACTCCAGTGTTGGCTCAATTGGCATCTTAAATTTTTGGAATTGATTTTCTCCTTGAATGGTCCTTACAAGATTGGTCTTCTCTGTAAATGCACTATTTGTTTGGAATAGCATATTGGAGAGGTTGTCATCCCATCATGAGAATTTTAGTATATGGATCTTCTTTCTTCTTGTAGGTAACTGCCATCTTCTTCCCTTTATCTCTAGTTCCATCTAAAGGAGCATATCTTGCTTTCCCTAAAGGAGTTTTCAAATGTTAAGGGTTGGTGTGCTCTCTACCTTTGAAGATCACGTTGCCTAGGAAGACTTGTGCTTCTTAAAGCTTCCCTAGAATATGACTTTCTGATATAGTCTCTACTATGTTTGATTATAATTTGAACAAACTATTATAATTTGAATAAATCTAATAAGACTACACCTTTTCTAGTCTTATAAGAGTGTTTGTTCTTTGATTGGCTTCTTCTATTTATGTTTACTTTTGACTTTTATAGATTGTGCAATTTCTAGATTGTGCAATTTCTTGGAATTAACTTACTTTTTAGTCGTGTTTGGCTTGCCTTTGGTATGCCTTAAAGGTCTTATTGCCTCATCTTATTAGGGCGAAGGCTTTTTCCTTTTCTAGGTCTTTGATTGGGATGTTCTATTATGTGTGCCCTATAAGGTCTTTTTGACTTAGGCTTATTCATTTGGGTCTTGATTGTGTTTCTACTTTGTATGTGCCCTTCAAGGTCTTATTGACTTCGTTTTGTTTGCTTAGGTCTTCGTTGCATTATTGTTTTGCATGTTCCCTCCAAACATCTTATTAATGTTGTCTCATTCATCTAAGTCTTACTCTATATGACAAAGAGTTAACTCCTTTGTTAACATATAAGATGACCCTCCTTTTGGAGGTCTTACAACAACACCTCATTATAAGGTCTTAAGTGTGGGGATTGTGTAAGGTCTTTGCCTCGTTTAGAAGTCTTAGTCCGTGGAATGTTTTAGCATTGCCTCACAAAGAGGTCTTATTAGGTTGCCTCACTAGGATGCCTTTTAAAGTGCCTTGCGAAGAGTTCTTTGCCTTGCCAAGAGGTCTTTTATTTGCCTCATAAAATGTCTTATGAAGCCTAGTGTGAAGGTCTTATTTATCCTTATTAGAGGACTTTAAGTGCTTCACGAAAAGGTCTTTAATAAATTGACTCATGAAAGTTCTTATAAAGCTGGTCTTTTTTTTGTCTTATGAGTGGACTTTAGATGTCTCGTTAGAAGTCTTTGAGGTGTCTCATGAAGACGCCTTTGATCTACCTCATGAAAAGTCATATGAGGCCTCCCTTAGAAGTCTTATCTCACCTTATGAGAGGACTTATTTTCCTCATAGACTTTCATTTAGAGTTCATTAAGTCTTATTATGTAATACTAAAGACTGGTTTTGCATGTTCTAAATTGAGATGGACGATTTTGTGGGATTTATTAACTAATTCCTTATGTTTTCATGATTAAAATTTCATAGAATTATGATGTTTGAGTATAGATTACTCCTATGAAAGCTTTATATTGAATTTCTATGTTTAAGATGTGTTTAAAAGAGTTTGGATGAGTTTTGACTAAATTAGAATTGTTGAATCTTTGAGAATGACTTCCTCCAAGTGGTAATAGGTGTTATATTCTTTGCTAATGAATGTTGCATAGTTAATAGGCATTCTGGCTTAGTAATGGGTTTGAGATTTGCTTTTATCTGAAATTTGATAAATTTCCAAATAGTTGCATAACGGGTATTATTATCTCGGGAATGGGTGTTACAATATCAGGCTTATAAATATCCTGTCATTTTCTTTCATTTCACCATTTCAAGCTTAAATTTTACTCTTTTTCTAAATCCACTTCATTTCTTACCTAATTAAGCAAACCCCTTCTCTCTTTATTACTTCTTTAATTAATTGCAAGGAATTGAAGATGAACTATTCCAAGATTACTTAAAGAGCCTCAAAAATCCATATTCTCAAGATTTCTTCATTCTAGGTTTTTTACGTTATTTTCTCAAAACTCATCTATAAGTTAAGCTATGATATGATTAGAATAGTTGCTTATGAGTTATGGATAGAAAAATAAGTGTATTAAATGCAATTAATTATGATTGAAATGGAAGATCTAAAAATTTATAAGTATGAGATTAATAGTAATATGAGCGATAGAAATTTCTCTTCATCTTCCATTTTCTTCTAGTAATGGTTAAAATGATGTTAGAAATCACTATAAAGACTTTAGGATGTTTAAAATCATAAGGATTCACCTTATGTTTATGATTGAAAAAACTTTAATTTTGAGAATTTGGGGATTTTAGTTTAAGCTTGGAGAACTCAAGGAGTTGAGCAGGATATTGTTTAATCAAGGTGTTAAGCTTGTTATTGGAAAGGATTTGCTAAAAGGTAAATTATGAATGTGTTAATGTATGTTATTCAAAATAAAATGATTCTTGTTTCTTCTATATATTTCATGTATATTCCTTTTAAATAATTGTTGCTTGATAATCTTGAAATGAATTTTATACTTGATATAAATGAACTATTGACAACCTCCTAAAGCTAATCTATAATATCTGCCAATTTTGTTGTATTTTATTAAATTGTATATTTGAAGAATTAATTTATTCAATATAAGAATGTTTGAGAAATTCCATAATTTCTGGTTGCAGGAAATTATGAGGTTGATTTCATGTTCTTAAAGAAATAATTTGATAAAGTGTTAAACATGAAAATTGTGAATCTATATCTCAGTTATAACTCTGTAAAATGGCTTAGTAAAATTCTGTGTGAGTAATGAGTTATGCCTCATTGAGCAGGACTGGTCTGGTTAATGTGTTTGCTGAAAATCTGAGTCTGTTTGAATTTACTGGGAATGACTAAGATAGATTGAGTCAAAAGTGTAAACATAAAAAATGTTCTTTTGTGTGTTTTAATATTGTCTATAAAATTTTAGAATTTTTAGATAAGTATACCTCAGTGGAGAGTGGATTATATCAGACCTGTTCGGATGGATTTTGGGACAGTAAGTCCAGTTGATTTTGGAGAGTCGTCATGGTCAGTGTAATTGCTTTCATGATTTGGATTTTGGGTATGTTGAGCCTCTGTATGTTTATTTTAAGTGGCAAAAAGAATCAGGAAGTTTGGATATTTGTAACTCATTTGTGAACTGGTTAAGTGTAAGTTGTCCAGGAAAGGTTTCAGCTTAGCAGAGTCTTGGTATGGCGAGCCAGCAAAATGCGAAGTGGCATTTTGCGAGCTGGCAATGCGAAGTGGTGAGGTGAGATTGCCGAAGTGGAAATTGGCCAAGAAGCATATGCGAGGTAGCATGTGCGAAGAGGATTTGGCGAAGAGGAAAGGAAAAGAGGATTTGGCGAAGAGGAAAGGCAAAGAGGATTTGGCGAAGAGGAAAGGCGAAGAGGATTTGGCGAAGAGGATTCGGCGAAGAAGATAAGGCGAGGTGGCATTATGCGAAGAGGCATTATGCGAAGAGGCATTATACGAAGAGGCATTATGCGAAGAGGGAATGTGTGAAGTGACAGTTCGCGAAGAGGCGAAGAAGCGAAGAGGCGAAGAAGCGAAGAGGCGAAGAAGCATTGTTAAGGTGGCATATGAGAGGAAGAGTTCGCGAAGAGAGTCAGGCGAGGCAGCATATGTGAGGTGACATATGCGAGCTGGATTAGCGAAATGGCATTGTCGGATCAGTTTGGCGAGTTAGGAAGTGCAAGTTGGGAATGCGAGGCGGATTGACGAGCTGACAAGCGTGTTTTCTGGGGCAATGGTCTATTTAATCTCAGTAACCCAGTAGCGTTTTCACGATTTTTCCTTCCTTCTTTCTTCGTTCAATTCAGTCTTTTCTCAGATTAGTCTCATTTTATTTTCTAAGGCATTAATACTCAAATTAATGCATTATAACTCTAGATTAGCATATTCTAAGGCAAAAATTATCAGATTTAAGCAAGATATTTCAGTTGAGCAGTTTTTGGAGAAATAAGGTAAATTTTTTCAAATTTCATTTTTTCTTTAGATTTGTTTAATCTGGCAATTATAATAATTTATTATGGGTGTAAGAAATTTATTGCAAACATTTTAAGGTTATACATTGTAATTAATATTGGAGAAATCAGAATTTATGGACTGTCATGAATAGTAATATGAACAGTAAATCCGAATTAAATGCAGAATTTTCCTTAAGAGATGAATTAAATTAAAGAGGGGAATTAAGAATAGAGACTCTAAGATGGTTAAATATTCAGAAATCATATTAAATATTATTGATTTAGGAAAGCCCTAATTTTATATATTTGGAAAAATTTTCTTAAAAAGAGAAAATCAAAGTAATTGAGAAACTTGGAGTTGAGCAAATTACTGAAAGGAATTCAAGGATAAAATATGTGTTGAGGTAAGTATGAACATTGCATTTGTTATTCCTTATGATATGACCAAATGTTCTAAAGGTGAACCCATATGATTCTTGTATACTTGATTATATATATTATCGAATTATTTATTTAACAGTTTCTGGTATTCCTAAAATGAAATTCACCATTTGTTATTAAGATTCCAATGTGAATATACATTGTAAGTGACTTGGTCAATTTTCTTGGATCAAGTTCACATGATTTCTACTTGTTTCTCACTTGTTAAATCAATTGAAATTATGATATATGTTAATGGTCTTGTGACCAATATGTTCTTGTGATATGAAACTATATGACCCTATGGATAGAACGCTCTTCCCAATGAGAGTAAATTCATTGGTCCATCGTGCACTTTGAGAACCCAGCTAGTAGGATTTTTACCAGTGTTCCACCTAAAGGGGACCTCGAGCTCTAGGCGTATGCCTGGCCAAGCATGCGCTTGCAATAAGGTAGCAAGGACTACTGATGCGCTCTGTTATGATAGGTAACATGGCTATCGATTCATTCTGTAGTTCTACCATGATATTTAATAGTGCTATTTGATTGTGGGCACTTCTGTTTCTTTGTAAGCCTAACCACATTCTGATTCTAACCCATGCTTCTGAGATAAATGTTTCTTGCAGATTATATATTTATATATATACATATATATTTGTATTCCTTTCTTACTGCATGTTCATATCTTACTGAGTTGAAGGCTCACTCCTCTTCTGTGGATTTCAGGTGATAGCATAGCTCGTGAAGGAGCTAATAGAGAAGATCCAGCTTCTTGATTCATTCTTCCAAGAAGCTTCATTGTAATAATTTTTGAGATATTTTGTACATTCATTAATTGGTACCATGACATGATATGTATTTGGGAGTATATTCTAGAACTCTGTAGTCAGTCATTGAGGATACCGATATTTTGATGTATGAATTATTACCTTATGGGTACTTTTGTTCCATAATGATGTGAGATGCATCTTTTGATCATTAAGAAATAAGAGAAAGCTATGAAATGGTAATGGTAAAGATATGATTGATGTTTAATTGGATTTATAGAGATGAGCATTGTATGATATTATATGATGTTTATAATTGATATAATTGTGTATGAGATCCAGGATATGTGAGCTCTACGGGTTTACGGTGGCCTTAAGCCTACCATTGCCCTAGGACCGTCGCACCACTGGAGTTGGGGTGTGACATAATCACTTTGTTTGATGGAAATGACTTGATTATTCTTTTTTGGACCGGGATCATTAAAGAAGTTGATATTCATGTGTAAATGACTATTCTTTTATGAATGATAAATGGTCTCTTAACCGCTATTATTTTTTAAGTTTACCTAGCCATGTTTGTTAATGATATGCATATGTGATAGAACATCTCTTCCCAATGAGAGAGATTTATCAGTCTATGGGCACATTAAAAACCTGACTAATAAATTTGTTATCAATGTTTCACCAAGAAGGGAGTCATGAGTTCTAGGCATATACTTGCGCAAACATAATTTTGTGTTATGGGAATGTTGATGCACAATATATATAATGATGATATATTCAGTTCTATCTTATTTGATTATTTGATAGTGTCATTATTTGTAGAAACCCTTATATTTCTAATGTAAACCTATTATCCACTTAATTTTTAAGATTTATTATCCACTTAATTTTTAAGATTCTTTAAATGCCTATAAATATTTACATGTATTATTATATCATGATAACCAAAGTTTTTTGGCATATAATATAAGGCATTAACATTCTTTATGACTTGTTGAGTTGAAAATTCATTTTTCTTTGTGTTATGAATTTCAAGTGTTAATGTAGTTGGAGAGGAAACTAATAATAATAATAATAATAATAATAATAATATTATCTTCTACAATCCTCTCTATAAATATCTATCTACACATATAATATTTATTAATTAACTTTTCACTATTCTAAAATTTTCAATTGCACTTAATATATATATAATTATTTAATTATTATTTATTCATATCTTAGAAAAACTCAATTATTTTCGCAATATCTAAGCACATATTTTTATTTTAATATATGATATGTTGTTTATTATTATAAACTAAATAAAATAAAATGTGTCTAATTGCATAAACATGCACGATTTATAATATTCTAATCACCGAATATGTGGATAACTCGAAATTAGAATTAGGAAAAATTCAAAAATATTACATCATCTCTAACCAAATATGGAGAACAATAATTATCTCTGATCAGCCATAATCAAGTGATAGAATTTCAGCTCGAAACTTTAGTTATCTTTGCTTTAAATTCAAAAGTGCATCCACCAAAGAAATCGAATATTTTAAAGAAACCGAAGATTCAATGATAAGAATCTTATTGTTCAAAAAAAAAAAAAAAAAAAAAAAAGGAAAGGAAAAGAAAATGAAAAAGATAAGAATCTTTTATATTCTAAAATCTGTAAGCATCCTTATGTTGGACCAGTCTTTGGCATTAACGAAGATAAGATGGAATCATAATTTTTTTTTTTTAAATTAAAAAGTAAAAGTCTCTGAACTTTAATTAAAAATTATATTTCTCAAAAAAAAAAAAAAAAATTAACCATCTCTAATCTTTTTACTTTGAGTTATTAAATGTAAATTTTTATTGAATGTATTGGTTTTAATTTTTCTAGAAATAAGCTCTGAGGTTATTAAAATATTTGAAATTAGTCAGCATTTTATGCGAATTTATTTTTAATTATATTATTTTATAGATCAAATAAAATTTATTTAATTATTTATTCAAAAAAAAAATAATCCCAATCTCATTTTAGTTATTTTTTAAAATTACAAACATATGAATATTTTTAATTATTTGATACATGAATCTAATATTATTTGTTTATAAGATATTATTGATTGAAAATATGCATATTTATTACTCATTAATTATTTAATTTTTTATTAGCATTAATAAATTTTTATTTACTATTTACAGGGACGAAGCATGATTTTTAACAAATTTTATATATTATAATTTACAATAATATTAAAATAAAAATACATTCGATAAATTGAATATCATAAATATATATATATATATATATATATATATATATATATATATATATATATATATATATA
>CANXYC011482226.1:0-28957 GCA_948193065.1 Aleurites moluccanus
AAATCCAGATTTGAGTAATTGGCCAACACTCAAAAGGTTGTGAGCCAAATGGGGTGCATACAAGACATCTCTGATTAACTTGCTTCTCCCTTGATGTGTGTTGATAAGTATGGTGCCCTTTCCCTCTACCTGGATTTTGTGATTATTTCCAAGACTGATCATGCGCTTCTGAGTTTCATCCAGGTCTTTGAACAATTCTCTTAATCCTGTCATGTGATTAGAGCACCCGCTATCCACATACCAGATGGACTTCTTGTTTTGCGTATGATCTCCTTGTGCCATGAACATATAGCTCTCACCTTCCCCTTCTACATTTTCCTCAGTATCAGCAAATTCAGCCTGGGTAACTTTTACCTTGCAATCTCTAGCAAGATGTCCCACATTGTTGCAAATGAAGCATCTCCTTGTTTCTTGTTGGTTATTTCTGCCTCGGCCTCTGCCTCTTGTTCCACTTCTTCCGTAACCTTTCCCTTAGCTTCCTGATCCTCTCCAATTTCCTCCTGAATTGTAGTTTGCTTGGAATGCCCTTTCATCAGTTTTCTTCCCAGCTCTGTTGATTCGATCTTCATGAGCAAGGAGTGAACCCATTAAGGCATCAACGAACATGGTTGATAAGTCCTTTGATTCCTCAATGGCAGCCACTATGTGATCAAATATTGTTGTCAAGCTTCTAAGTATTTTGCAAACAATGGTTTCATCTGAGATTTCTTCTCCATATGATCACATTTGATTCACCACCATCATGCTTCGTGAAAATAAATCTTGAATGGATTCACTACCATTCATTTGTAATGTCTTAAAGTCTCTCCTCAGAGTTTGCAACTTTACTGCCTTGACCTTAGTTATCCCCTGGTATTCATTCCTCAAAGTTTCCCAAGCTCTTTTTGCTGCATCGGCAGCTGACACTCTAGAGAAGATCGTCTCATGCAGCCCTTGCTGAATGCAAAAAAGGGCTTTAGCATCTTTTTTTTTCAAGTCTCGCATCCTTCCTTCTTCTTCATTTTTTGGTATGCCATTTTCCACAATTTCCCATAGATCTTGAGACCTAAAGAGAGTCTTCATCTTGATACTCCAAAACTCATAATTATCACCTTTGAAAATTGGAATCATTGATTGATGCAAACTTGAGCCATTGCCTGCCATGGTGTTAACCAGGCTCTGATACCACAATGTTGGAACAACAAGTAGATCAATTCAAGTAAATGACTCTCCAATTAACTTCAGAATAGATGATTATGAGAATAAAGTAGTGTTTATTGCTGCGAATTGGAAACTACAAGATAAGCTATAAATAAAGCAAAAACAAGTAAACAACTTCCAACTAAGCTAGATATGGCTCCTAAAAAATAGCAACAACAGAATAGAAAAAGTCTCCCATGACTAGATAACTGCTTCCTAAAAGCAAGGATCAATTTTGAATCATTCTTTAACATCCATGGCAGCTTATATTTAGCAGTCTTCACCATTTGTTCCAAACCCTTGATTGTTTGAGGAAGCAAAAATTCAGTCCAAGAAGAAAACCCAATTTTCTCTTGGTATAAAGAACAAGAAATGGACTCTGTCAAAGTCATGAACGAGCAAGAAACCACCATTTATGTAATTAAATCAGTGCACAATTTAGCCATCTTGAATCCAATTATTCCTCCATAAGTCAAACCAACTAATACATACCAAACTTCCCCAAACCCTTGGTAATCAGCTTTAAATTCCGGCGACCAGCCTTATCGGTCATTTATCCTCCAAAGAAAAGTAAATCAAAAACATAAAGTGGATATTTTCTGGCCAAAATAGTACCTGAAACTGCCATGTCAAAATCCCATTCATACCAAAACCATGAAGAAACACCGTAACTGGCTTGTTTGATTTTTTTTCTTGGCATGATGGTTTTGAGTTTTTGGGACGCAGAAGTTCATGACCATTCCTGGCTCGGTCTCCACTGCTTGAGGTCTCATTCCTCAACTAGCTTTAAGGCCGCTTAACAATGGATATTTGTAATAAAACTATAAAATATTGTACAAAAAGATAACTATACTAAGAGTAGTTTAATTTTTTTTCTCTCTTGGTTACTATGTGGTACAATTGCAAGAAGTCATAAAATTTGGAGTAAACAAATTAGTCACTAAGCCTAAATAAGCATTTGTTTCGTAATTAGATAGAATTTTTTTATCATGAAGTTATTGAACTCACTAATATTAAAGTTTCCTTTACAAAAAAAAAAAAAAAAAAAAAAAAGGAGAGAGGTGGAAGAACAACAACATTTCTTACTCATTCCTTATTATTTTCGTACATAGAGGCAAGAATTTTCTTGAGGCAACTATTGTAAGCAAATGGTCGCTCTATTGGAACAAGGTGGCCTGCTTTCTCTATGTAATGTATTGTTGCTTTGCCTTTTAATTGCCTGCATTCTATTTATCAATTAATTCAATTGGCAAAACCGAATCAAAATTAATTAATTTTGGGTCAATAACAAATAAATATATACATACTTTTTCAAGTTATAAGCAACCTCCATATTGAAAATTCTGTCATTTTCTCCCCACAAGAGATGAATATTCTGCAATAATGCATAAAATTTTTTATAAAAATAATAAACGCATACATAATAAAAGGAAGGATAAGAGGTTAAATTTTAAGTCATTTCCTTTCATTTATACATGAGAAGTAATATTTCAATAGTTTACATACATAAGACTTCACAATAAATTTAGGTTTGAAGTTAGTCTTATTTATATTTGGTGTATACATAAAACTGATGACATAATAACATTTTGAGAAAAAAAAATGAAATGATAGTCTTTTTTTTACTGAAAAATGGACATGAGACATATTATTGACTAAATATCTCTTCACCTATTGGTTTAGTATATAAGAGTTACTATCTAAATAATTTGCGTTAACTATTTTTTGAAAAGGTTGAGACGATTAACTATTTTTTACTAGAGTTGAATCATAAAATAATATTTGGAGTCAATTTCGGGTCGGGCCATTACAATTTTATTGAATGTCCTCGAGATTGTTAAGTGGTTTAGTGATTTATATAGTCTAGTTAGTTACTATCTAAATAATCTGAATTAATTATTTTTGGTCGGGATTGAGCCGTAAAATAGTAGGTTATTCTAAACTATGACTCAATCCCAGCAAAAATGATTAATCTAAATTATTTAAATAGTAACTAGCTAGACTATATAAATCACTTAACACTTATATTGATTTATCGATGTGGGATTATTTTCCCACCCACAACCGCTTTAAGTGGCGCTTGGAATGTTACATATATATAAGTGTATATTAAGATATGTACATGTTTAATGTTATGACAAATTATAATTTAATTCTTGAATTTTAGTCCGAACAATAAAGTGGTATCTGTATTTTGAGAAATACATAATCATATCTATGGATTTTGCCTCTGCCAATTATTTAGTCCTTCTATCAATTTTTTTTACTATTTTTTGTTAATTCTCGAGTAAAATAATTAAAATACCCTTCATTTACTACTAAATTTTCAATTCTACCCATAATATCTGTCATTATTATGGTTTATTATTGATTTTTTTTATGGACAAAAATAAGCTCCAGTAAACTCAAACAATTACCACCCCCACAATAAGAACAATTTAACGATCCTATCCTCCAAATCCCCTACTGGAGGAGCTAAAACTCTTCGCCTTCTGAACTTCTCTAAACCTAAATACCATTTCGCAGAAATCAATTATCCTCCTCCTACAGAACCCATCTATAAAACAGAAGAACTCCAATCTTTAAACCCATAAGAAACCTCTAAAGAAGAAGATGATGATAATGAATGGTTTGACCCATTATCAATTGCCATCCCCATTCCTAAAAGCTCAACGCTAAAATCAATCCCCACTATATTAAATAGTATCTCCTCCGTTTGATTCTCAACAATAGCCATAACAAATTCAAGCAAATCAACAGATGAAGTATTAACAAATAACAAAAGAAATTCACAAAGCAAATCAACATATAACAAATTTCATAAAGCAAATCAACAAATAGCAAAAGAAGTTCTTCACCAAGCAAATCAACATATAGCAAATCAACATACCAAAATAATAAACTACCAAAAAATAGAGGAAAATCGATGAAACTTTCTCTTTATCATATTAATGGAGATCAACAAGATTTGGTGTTTTCCATATTTATTTGTATATTTTTGATATTTTTATTTTTCTTAATTACTTTTAATAGGAAACTTAGTTTTAGACATTATTTAAGGTATTATATTAGTTTTGATTTGTTTCTCCATTTAAGTTAATTTTAATTTATTTCCTTATTTATGTAAATTTGATGATTTGTTTCCTTTTAAAAATAAATTACCATATCATATTTTAAGATTTTCTGAAAGTTATTTCCTATATATAGTTATGTAAACCTTAGGGTTGGGAGAGCTTAGATTTGAATTAAAAATAACCTTTCTATTTGGAAAGTTGTTTCTTCCAATTTTCGGTATTCTTTTTGAATCAACGAACTTTGATGCCTATTTCCTGGTATTTCTAAAATCAACAAGTTATAGAAAATTATTTTCCGGTATTCGTGCGATAATCAATGGATTATAATAGGATTTCGTTTTTCATTAATATTTCACTGCGTCAGTTGGTATCAGAGTTTACACTCGTTCCTTGAAAAGTCATGCCATCAAGGAGAAGATGCTAGGTTGTACCTGTAGAGGAGGTTTATAATCGTGACACAGCAGCTCAGATGGAGCAACGTATCATGAACCATACGGAGGAACGCATGATACAAGTGATAGATCAGTTAACTCAATGGATAAATGAACTTTTTAGAGATCAAATATTTAATCTTCATGCCTCAGAAATAATGTCAAATGTCAATTGGGATTTACCTCCAGTATTTGATGATTATCCCGATGAAAAAATATTATCATCTATTGATAATCATAATAATATCGGGGAATCGCAGCAGATCACAACATAGTTTCACAAGAAAGAAGAATATTATTACGAAGATTCATTCTTCATTAATCTTTCTACTGCATCTGATTCTCAATTCATTAAAAAAAATTTAATTGAAACTAATATCCAAAGTTATTGGATAGATTGGATGGAAACTATAAGGAAAATTGGAAAGTTTCACATTCTTTATGAGTATTTTACAACCATATGTTTTCAATATAAAATTCTTTTACCTAAAAATTCTTTTGAAGATAATGTTGTTGCAAATTCGAGAACGAATTTTCTCTACCTAACAAAGAATGATAAAGATCAATAAGATTTGGTGTTTTCCATATTTATTTGTATATTTTTGGTATTTTTATTTTTTTTAATTACTTTTAATAGGAAACTTAGTTTTAGGCGTTATTTAAAGTATTATATTAGTTTTGATTTGTTTCTCTATTTAAGTTAATTTTAATTTATTTCCTTATTTATATAAATCTGGTGATTTGTTTTCTTTTAAGAATAAATTACCATATCATATTTTATAGTTTTCTGAAAGTTATTTAATATATATAGTTATATAAACCTTAAGGTTGGAAGATCTTAGATTTGAATTAAAAATAACTTTTCTGTTTGGAAAGTTGTTTCTTTTAATTTTTGGTATTCTTTTTTAAATCAATGAACTTTGATATCTATTTCCTGGTATTTATAAAATCAATAGATTATAGAAGATTATTTTTTGGTATTCGTACGCGAATCAACGAATTATAATAGGATTCCGTTTTTCATTGATATTCCGTTGTGTCACATATCCATTGCCTATTTCTCGCTCGCTGATTCAATTTTTTAATTCTCAATTTCTCTTTCTGCTTCTAAAATTATTTTGATTTGATTTTGGGTTCTGGTTTTAGAACACTACTTTCTTCGTTGAGAATTGTTTTAATTAAAAGACAAAAAGGGAGAAAGAGACACAGAGAGGAGGTCCTTGAGAGAGCAATAGCCAGAGATTTTTGCGCCGCTTGCTGGACCCTTATTCACAGGAAGTGGCGGACGAGGTGGAGAGGAGAATAATGGGATAAGATGGATATGAAATGCAAAAGAGAGGGAAGGTTCTGCTTTGTTGAGAGAGAGAGAATTTTTTTTTTCAATTTGTGTCCTACAATTGAAGCAGTTAGCAGATGCAGAAAGGAAAAATGGATTTGGGTTGAGTTGGATTTCTGAGTTGTTGTTTTTATAGGATGTATTTTGGGCATAATTTATTTAATTTCTTTTTTTTTTTTAATTTTTATTAGAAAAAAAAAACGAAAGGACTTATTAATCTTACAAAATGAAATTATAAGGATTTTATCATGTATTTTTAAAATATAGGTACCACTTCATTTTTCGGACCAAAACTCAAAAAATAAATTATAATTTGCCCTTAATATTAGATTTTAAAAAATAATAATTTCAACAAAAATTGATTATATCTTTATTTATTTTTTATTAAAAATAAAACAAAATATTTAGTGGGTACTTATTTGAATGTATATTTGTGTGGGAAGAATTTTACCCTTTATTAAAAATTTCGATTGCGTCTGTCCTTAAAAATGTACTCTCATGAAAGTAAATATTTTATATCAAAAAAATAATTAAATTTTGATATCATTTGTTATATTTCCATACGATGTCTTTTATCAAAAAGGTTTAGATTTTAATATTATTTGTTATATTTGCATACAATATCTTTTATATCTAATAAAGAGGATGCTGATAATTCATAAAAAAAATAATAAAAAAAAAACGATGCTGATTTGCTCGTTTTCTAATGATAAGTTTGATTTTCAAAAGAAAAAAAAAAAAGCTCTATAAAATTTGTTTCAAAGAAAATTAATTAAAGAAATAATTAAGCAATTATTATCCAAATAATAATAATAATAATAATAATAATAACCTGGGAATAACAAGGGATGCTAAAATCCTTGTCCCTTGTGATCAAAGAATCAAGAAGTTCAGTTCTCTCCTCCCTTCGGTGAAACAGGACCTGCAAATCAAAATAAGATTTATTCTTCCTTGTATCAACTCAAAGACACACATATTAATAACAATTAGATGCATCTTTCCAATTCCCTGTCGATCAATTGTTGATTTCTTCCTGAATTTTCAAAGAATGTACTTTTGACATCCACTCAAAATTGTTAGATTTGTATTAGTACCTCCCTTTGGAGACTAAATAAAATTATAAAGTACCTACAGAGATATATAATATATATTTAATTATTATAATAAGCAAGCAATGATTCGGTATCTTACCTCAAAACCATGTTTATAAAGAAAAGTAGGAATCCATGGCCGCTTGTAGGAAGCAATGCCAAACATTTGTTTCAAACCAATAATGGTTTGAGGAAGCAAATAATCGACCCAAGAGGAGAACCCAATTCTATCTAGACTAGCTTTAGTAATAGATTCAGTCAAAGCCACGTCCGAACCAGTTATAACCATTGATGTAACCAAATCAGGGTATAATTCGGCCATCTTGAACCCAATTATTCCTCCATAGCTCCAACCAACCAAAGTACATAATTCTACACCAAGTTTCCTCAGACCCTTGGCTATGCACTCAGCTTGAAATTCCGGTGACCGGTCAGGCTTATCGGTGAATGAGCCACCAAAGAAGAGGAAATCAGGAACATAAATTGAATATTTGTTTCTGTCCAAAGACAGCACCTGAAATTGCCATGTCAAAATCCCATTCATAGCAAAACCATGAAGAAACACCACAACTGGTTTGTTTGATTTATTCTTGGCTTGATGGTTGTGGGTTTTTGGGACCCAGAAGTTCATGACCGTTCCTGGCTCGATCTCCACTACTTGAGGTCTCATTCCGACTAGCTTTAGTAGGCCACTTAATAAGGACATGTACATTGTAAGAATGTTCACCATTGTTCTTCCTCCTTCCCTTCTCTCAAACTTGCAAAGGGAAATAATGATTTTTGTTTCGTCTATAGAAATTTATTGAGGGTGAGATATAATATATAATTTGAATTTCATGTCATGCAGATGTAGAGTGTGAATTTAAAAAATATCAAATTTTTATAAAGATTATAATTTGAATTTTAGTATGTGTAGATATATTAAATTAAGTTTTTATTTGAAAAAATCAAGAATTTTATAAAAATTTAATCTTCTAATTTCAGATGGCTTATAATGTAATTAGATTCCTAATAATAATAATTAATTAGAAATTGACATTTTTTTTATAATAAAGGGATTATAATAAATAACTAATGATAAAAGTACAACCTATTAATAGATGAAGCAGGACTACAAGTACAAAGTCCAAGAAGCATAAAAAAAAGCCTAACTAGAGGCCTATGAGGCTATGATTAGATAAAAGCCGATTGAGACTGAGAAAGTTACTATATATTTTTTATACAATGACTCATCATATAATATATTTTAGAGGTTTAAAAAATTTTATAAAAATTTTTAAAATTATAATTTAATAATATTTAATTTAATTAATTTAATAATATATTTTTTGTGTTATATAAAAATTAAATAAATAATAAAAAATATATTATAAATTTCATATATTAAATTTAACCACTTAAATTTATCATATTTATAATATATTTTTTTATTATACATTTAATTTTTATTTAATATAAAAAAAAATATATTATTAAATTTATTAAATCAAATACTATTAAATTATAATTTATAAAATTTTTTATAAAAATATTTAAATCTCTGAAATGTAGAGTTACTGTGTCAACAATCCCTCTACCCCAACAAAAGCAACATTTAATTCAATGTCCCCCCAACCACTGCAACAGCAACATTTAATTTAATGTTTTAGTAAATTTAATGTCGTGGACATTAGTTTGAAGGTAAAGATTTTAGTTACAATTAACGTACATACTATTATGTAAGAGTAAAAATAATACAATTAGTAATATATACATAATAAAATTTTAAAAAAATATAGCTGTAATGAAAGCAGCTAAAAATTTATTATTTATTTATTTTTTTAAATTTAGCTCTCATTGAAATTTGAGTTTTAAATTTTCTAACATCACATCAAAGGCTGATTAATAATTTTATTCTATTTTTATTATTATTATTATAATATTTATATTAAATTCTATAGAGAGAGAATAATTTTAGTTTATCATGGGGGTAGGGATACTATTGCTGCCAAATTATCTAAACGCAATCCATTACCTTTCCAAGTACATGAAAGGATAGATTTTGCTGTATCTTTATGGGCCAGAATCAGGACCAGTCATTGATTATGTAAATTTCTAGTTGGTAGATTCACTTTTTTTTATAAATTTAAATAAAATTTCAAATAGTTTTAGATTTTTTAATTGATTGAATAATTATTCCAATCTTTATAAAATAAGTTAAGTTATTTTCTTTTCTTATAAAAGATAGAACTGAGTGATATGTACCTTTTATAGTACTTATTATTAATAGATAATTCTAATACAATAGTTTCAGGAAATATAACTTGAAATATATTAATTTTGTACTTGTTTGATGATTATGAAATAATTTGAATTGTAACTTTAGGTATATCTTCACAATAGTATTTGAAATTATATCATCAAAAATTATTAATGGATTTTAATCATTTTATTTATCACATGTTATGCATTTTGAGAAATAATAAATTTTTATCTTGTTGGATAGAGAATTTTATACATAAACTCCCTAAAGTTGTTTATTTTTCATATCATGAAAGTTTTTTGTAATAGTAAATCACTGTTGCATTCATCATTGAATAAATAATTATTCTAATTTTAAATATATTCATGAGATATCTTGTTATTCTTAATAGTAAAAAATAGAGAGACAAAAATAAAATACACATGTTAAAACATCATCTATTAATTTTATGAATATTGAAATTATGTTTTCAGTATACTTGAATATTTTTTAGCATTCTTCATTAGTCAGAATTTTAAAATTTATTATAATCAATATTATTTTGACTCATATAGATATATATATTTAAATTTAAATTATCACTATTGATATTATTATTTGGGATTATAAAATATTATTTTAATGGTTATTATTATATTTTCAAATATTAAATTAATATATAATTATATGTGATGCAAGTTGATGAATATTCTAAATAGTTATTTATCATAAAGCAAACAAAATAAAGTTTTAAGTATTCTTAAATATTTATTACTACTATAAAGGTTTCTAGTTGAAGCGTTATGGGTCATAATTTCTTGATATTTTGTAGATTTAAGCAAAAACTTAAATTATATTTAAGTATAATTGTTTATCGATAATAAATATTTTTAGTGAAGTTTAGTCAGAGTCTTAGGAGAGATTGAATGTCTCAAGTTATATTTAAATATTATTACTTGTCTCTAAAAAAATTTTTTGGTGAAATATAATTAGAATCTCAAGAGAGAATGGTGCTAACATTCACACTAAAAATTTATTTGGCAACCAAGAGAATAGTGAATTGATTGTTTAGTAAATTAAGAGAAATTAAAAATTAATTATTAAATAAAATCGCAGAAACAAATAAACTAATCCAATAATGAATGTTTATGAATATATAAAAGTGTAAAATATAAACAGTGTAGGGAAGAGGTAATTAAATATAAGATTTATAGTGATTCAACCAATCTTTACCTATGTTCACTATTCAAAATCACACTTAAATATTTAACTCTAATTTTTTAACGAGTACAAGATCAAATCTAAATGTTTAGGCTCACTCACAAATCTTTAAAAAGTATTTTCAAAAACTTACATTTCAAATATTTACAACTATTTTATCAAAAGTTCACACTCAAATCTATACAAGTGTTTTATTAATACTAACACTCAAATACTTAAGAATTACAAGAGATGAGAAGAAGAAAAATTTTCTTTAACTTTTTCTCAACTTTCAAACAATCTACGAGTCTTAACTAACTCAAAGATTTATAACTAATAGCTCAAAAAATAATTTTATAATAAATAAAATTTTCAAACTATAAATATGAATGATTTGGTGTAATAGCTCAATAATAAGTTTTAAATTGTTATTCAATTATTTTTAAGTTTCCTACCAACTCATATTTATAGTCTTGAATGAAATATAGTTGTTTGGCTTTATTTAATGCGAAAAAATGCATATTACATCTTTCCAACGACTAGTTTTTATTGTTGATTTTCTAGAGTAGCAAAGCTATTTGAAGTTTAGTGAGGGCTACTTAATTAGTAACGGGCACTACTTAGCTCATTTCTCAAACTTGAGCTATTGGACCTTCCGGACTTCTCAATAGTGGCTACGACTGATTGGTAGCAGACACAACTTCATTTCTTCATATCTTGAGATATACAACTCCAAATCATACTCTTATTATTATTATTTTTTTTTTGAAATTTTCAGATATTTACTACAACTTTGTAGCTTATGAAAACTCCAAAACTATATATCTTAATACTCTAAAAAATCTAAACATTTTATTACTCAAATTTGCAAGACAGTTTGAGTATGCTTTACTAATTCTTCAATTTCTTCTTCCGTAGAACTCAGAATCACTTGATTCTTTTTTCATATGAAAGTAGACATCCACACTTCAATTATATGAAATATCATATACAAATTTTTCTTCTATAATTCGCAAAAATATTTTAAAGTTGCCTCAATTGTTTTGTTATAATTTATCAGATTGAGCATAATTCATTTAAAAATTCATATCTTCTTTTTTCAATATCCAATGCTTAATCTAATTTTTGTTCCCAAAACTAGACATCTATATCTTTCCATCCATATATAGTTGTTCATCAAATTCTTCCAATTTATACAGATTGTAGCTTCAATCCATACTCTGGATAAGTCTGTTAGTAATAGCTATGCTCTTTGGACTGATTTTCTCTTTATCTATTTAGTACTTATGGTTTCACTTCATGATGTCAATATGAGTTCAAATTTCATATTAAACTTTGTCATTTAAACTCTTTCAAATATGTCAAACCTAAAGTTTAGCATTGGTCATGATTTCACATGCCTTAACCAACTCAAACAAAATTGTTAGCATAATTAACACATTGATATGTTTTGTTATCATCAAAATCAACATCAAACCCAATGGGTCCAACACACACCATACTAAACACATTAAAAATGAATAAACCAAATTGTCGAACTAAAATAAATCGGATTGATTCAGATTCAATTATTCTTTAAAAATTTATTTGATTCAATTCAGTTCTATTTAAAAATCAATTTGATTCTTTTTTAAAATTTTAAGTTTGATTAATTCCATTTTTCTAAAATTTGACTCCCAATCATTATCCATCTGCAGTAAGAAAAAAAAAAAGGAAAGAAAGGAGAGAGGGGAGAATTCTAAAAGGATAAAACCCCAAAATCCTTCAATCTATTGTTTAATTTTGCCGGACTCTGCCACTGGTTGTGCCTCTGATTGGATTGTAGAGAGGATTCGAGTGGAAGAAATTAAGAGGAATGAAGCGAAATGACAATAATGGTGTCGTCATCAAGCAACGGCTTAATGTCCAAGCTACACCTATTCATCACTAAGAATGAATGTCAAACTGATCAAATTGTACTAAACTGATCAAATAAAATTGAAACCGATGGTATCAGTTGTTTTGTTTGATTTCGAATTGAAAAATAGAGCAAACCAAATATTCAATTCGATTTGTGGTTTGAACTTTTTTTTTCTTTTATATATGTATATATATATATTGCTTTTTATTATTATTATAATTATATATGTTTGGTTTTACTTTTTATACACCCACATACTTTTTTAACTTAATATTAATTTATTTTTTTTAAAAAAAGCCATTCATGTAAATTAATTATAAATAAATAAAAAATAAGTCTAATTCTTAAGAAAAAAGAAAAGTTTTGAGTGTGTTAATGAATAAAATAAATAAGTTTATGGCGTGTTAATTAATTAAATAGATAAATTTTGTATTGTATATTGAATTATTTTTGAATTTTTTATCACTCATATTTTATCTGTTTTTTTTTTCCCAAATTTATAATATAATAATAACGGTTTATAAAAAAAAAATGGTTTGAAATCGACAAATGTAGAGCCATCAAACTAACAGTTTGAATATAATGATGGTTTGGTTTGAAAATTTTTCAAATCAAAATGATTAATTTAATTTGATAAAAATTATTTAAATCGACTAAATTGAAACGATATCACTCCCTACTCGTCAACTTTAACATATTGGATCATTATACTCGAGTCAAGTCTCAGATGAAACGATGAACCATTTGATGATTAAGGATTGTAAGAAAGACCTCCAAACAATTATTTGAAGATATCCCCACTGATGCTTCATGCTTGTTGTTGGGTTTTGCTTCTTCAATTGTCGGTGGTGAGAAAGTGCAGGATGATGTAATTAATCAAATCGATCAATTTCTTTGCGAAACCTTGCAGAATCCTCATGAGCAGCTCTCTAGTCAGCGGTGGAGCCGCATGCAAATGAAGGTATGTATAGGCACACCCTGGATTAAAAAAAAAGTCTAATGTATATATTTGTATTAAGTCAATTTGTAGCCCTGGATTTATTTGAGTGTTCTCCTTAAATTCATAAAAACTTAATGTTATAACACATATTAATTAAATCCACCAATAAAGATAAATTGATAGTTCATCAATTAAAAACGCTTAAATCTAAAGAAAAGCACACTATTCAAACCTATAAACAAATATAAATGGGTAGTCTGCAGTTGTTAGCAACCATGTGATCATTAAAAAAAACTAATCGACCTACTTATCAATTACTATTTTTCTTTTTTTCTTTGCTTGTCTCTGTTCTTATTCTTCTCAACTAATTGTTCATCATTTAATCTTCTATTTTAAAGATTTATTTTACTCATTTTATTTTTATTTATTTCTTTTTCAATTATAACTAAATTTCTTCTTAAATTTTAAGTAATCTTAATTTTTTGTTAAATCAATTTAAATTATTCTCTAACCTTAATCATCTCCAATTAGTAATAAGTAAGTAATGATTTTATATATTGTTTAGATATTTATTATTAAAACTAAATCTCATTCATATGTTTTACTATATAGTTTATTAGATTTTTGATATTGCTATTTTGATAATGATTTTTTCTTAAATATTCAATATGGGAGGATTTAGAGTTGGATCAAGAATTAAATTATTTGTTTTATATTTATCAATTTTTAGAAATTCATATATTTATACTAAAATTGGATTAAGAATTAGATTATTTGTAAATGAAAATGATAAATTATTATGATATATTTTAATTTTTTTTAAAAAAATTTATGTTAAAAAATATAATATATATAAGTGTCCCCGAACTCAAAATTCTGACTCCGCCATTGATGTAATAAGTATCCTTTATACTCATAAATATGAATTGATTTGCCAAATCTCATATTCGATATTGTACTTTTATTTATAAATTATACTTACTTGATTGAATTGTACTTAGCGGTGTTTATTTCAGTATCTGTTTCACCTAAAATATCAATTGGGATTGTTAAATTCAAGACAGATGAGTTTCGACTCAGGCGAGTTTCGATGAGAGTCCTCTCGACCATGCTTTCTGTTGCAGGAATCGCTGTTCTCTTTTGAGTCTTAGTCCATTATTTTATTATAATTGCTCTCAGTTGTAAAGAGAAACAAAATCTAAGCAAAAGATGGTGTTCTTATTGAAATAGTGAAATTTTGTTGCTTTCAGTGTAAAGAGAGAATGGAAGAGGTGGGGTACAGTTACTGTGTAAAAGTGCTGTGGTGAACAAGCAAATTTGTGTGGTAATTGTTTTAGAATTTGAAGCATGTTTAACAGATCAAGTAAAATTGAAGTTGCAACCTTCCTACTTTATAAAGGGCGGTGGTATATTTTTTATTAAATTACTTTAATTCCTAATATTTGACATAATCAATATATTAATCCATTAGAGATTTGTTAATAACAACACTTAAATCTTTGCTAATAAAATTATCAAAATTTTACAATATTATAATCCTTGAGATTAGTATATATAATATTTTCATCCCTAAAATCTTAAAATATAATGTACTGATTTTAAGAGCAATTGTATATGACTATATATTAATTAATAACATTCATTGAGTAGAGGCGCTATCTATTTTTTTTTTAGATTGCAGGTTGAGTTTGAGAAGTTAAATTTTAGTTGGGTTATTCGATATAATGTTTATTTCATTATATTTGGTTAGGTAATTAATTATAAATTATTTTGTAATATGCAATGAAACCTTTATAAATTAATAATATTGAAACTAATAAATTTTATTAATTAAAAGAAGTATTAATTAATCGATAAATTAATAATTTATTAATTTAAAGAGAGTATTTATAATTCAATAAATAATATTTAATCAACTAAAAAATTATTATGTTTTATCAATTTTATAATCAATTCAATACGAGTTAAATGAATTGAATAAAAATATGTAATAAATTGAATATGAATTAATTAAAATGAAAAAAAAATGTTATCATTTGAATATGAATTAAATAAATTGAATAGAAAAATATATGTAAATTGAATATGAATTAAATGAAAAGAAAAAAATATATGAGTATAATTATTTAGATTTAAAATAGTTTTTATATAAATCACTTCAAAAAAACTCTTATATATTTAATAGTTATAATGGCTTCTCATATAAAAAAGTGTTCAAAAATCAATTATGACAAATAAGATGCGTAAAGTATTATGTGAGTATTGTAAACAGTATCCCACATGCATTAAAAAAGAATTGCAATAATAAATTTTTGACAGATTTCTCTTAAAAGTTAGTTAATATCAAATACATTCAAGCGATATTAGAGATGAAAACAGACTCAAGACATCAATAGTACTTCATACGTTTTTATTATAATTCAAGAGTTCAAACTCAGAACTTCTAATTGCAATAAGAAAAATTAGAGATGAGATTCAATTATATTTAAATTTCAAGAAAAATCAAGTAACAATAAACTCATATTTTAATAAAGTATCATAATTTATTTTATATATAATGTTGATAAATTATTAATGATAAATTATTAATTTATAATATAAATGAAATCATATAATTATATATGAATTTTTAGAAAAGTATTATCTTATTAATTTATCGAAATTATTAATTTAGTTTTCTAGCCCAAGTTGGGATTGAAAAAAATTATTATATAATAGATATTATTAATTTATCGAGTATTAATATATATAGGTTTTATTGTACTTTCTAAAGTTTCACATTTTTATTCCTATTATTATATTTTCTGTATAGTTTGGTTAATAATTGAGTTTTCTCAATCTAATTATTATGGTGTTTTGTTAAACAGAAACAAATGTTAATGGTTTTATATGATTGAGATGATAATATTCAATGTAAATATAATGAGATATTTTATATATGTTCTGCTTGGCAAGTAAGTTTATAATTTTTATTTTGTGATAATTGCAGTTATTATATTCCTGCTTTATGGTTTATTAGTTTGTCAAGTTTTTTACGGGGTTTGAAATATTTATATTTTTTCGTCTTTTAATATCGATCACATTTTATTGGGTTCGGATTGTGATAGGAATTCATTTAATTTTTTGCAATTAATATGAATTTAATTTAGGAATATGTATATTGAACTAGGAAAACATAACATTTTTATTACAAAGTTATTGAGCTCACAAATATTAAAATTTCCTTTACGATACCAAAAAAATAAAAAAAGAAGGGAAGAACAGGAACAAAGTTTCTCACTATTTATGATCATTTTCGTACATAGAGGCAAGAATTTTCTTGAGGCAACTATTGTAAGCAAATGGTCGCTCTATTGGAACAAGGTGGCCTGCCTTCTCTATGTAATGTATTGTTGCTTTGCCTTTTAATTGCCTGCATTCGATTTATCAATTAATTCAATTTGACAAATCGAGTTTAATATGAGTCAGTAGCAAATAAGTAACTATATGTATATATATATATATATATACACATACATTTTCAAGTTATAAGCAACTTCCATATCGAAAATTCTGTCATTTTCTCCCCACAAGAGATGTATTTTCTGCAATAGAATGCATAAAATTTTTAGTAAAAATAAACACATATTATTTAAGAGAGAATAAAAAGGTTAAAATTTAAGCCATTTCCTTTTTATATATATATATAAATATATATGAACTCCCTATAAATTTAGACTAGCAATATTGCCAGAGTTAATTATATTAGAATCGAAGCGATTTAAATTTTTTATTTTTACATTGATAATATTGAACTTTTATTTATTTTAACTAAAACTTTCATTTTTCTTCAAAATACAAAATAAAAAATAAAACTTTCTTTTCCATATTTTAAAAACTCTCATTAACTACAATTAATACTATATATGTATAATTCATCTCTATCAAAAAATAATATATATATATATATATGTATAATTCATATAAAAATAAAACTATTAATCAGAAAATTGAAAAGAAATAAAACTTTTAATGCCTAAAGAAATATATATGGTAAAAGAATTTTTAATTAGTCAATAAGAAAAAAAATTATGTTATTCCTAAACTTGTTTCGAGAAGAATTATTCATAAATTCTTAAATAATGAAAAATTAACAATCAAAGTAGTTGAGAAAAAAACAAAAATAAGTAAGAAAAAATTTGAGGTTTTATTTATAATATAAGGGAAAAAAAAAAGACAATAAAGAATTAATATATCTTTTGCTCTAATAGTATAATGTCATTTCTATTTATTTTTATAGGTTATTTATTATTTACTTATACCTGTACTTTGGAAAAGAAAATTTGTGCTAGTAGATTAAAATAAATAAATGAATAAAATCAAAATACCACAAAAATAATTTTTTTTATTACTATTAAATTTTTATAAGAATTTTTATTTCACTTTTAAAATAATATAATGTTATATAGAAATTAAATATATATAAACTAATATTTTAAGGGAATAAGGAAATAATCGATTATATGGTAACTAATTTACATAAATGGAGATAACATAATTATAGTATATGAGAAATATTTAATATTATATAAAGAAATTTTAATTAAAGTAAATGAAAAGTTAATTTTATCAATATAAAAATTTAAAAATTAAGTTATTACTGACCCTAATACATTTAGCTCTGACATCATTATTATCTTAAATATATATTAATTCGAATTTTCCTTTTCAATATTCAAGTAAAGAAAAAAAGAAAATAGTTAAATACACTCTAAAAATCTTTAATATATGTACTTCACTTTATTTATTTATTTTTTACTTAATGAAATGATGATGTTACCTATACGTTATATAAGTTCTTGTAACTTTTACACTTTTTTTATTATTATAATATTTATTTTATTATTCAATGAATATCTTATACTCTTGATTCAATAGATTATATATATATATATATATATATATATATATTCATTTTCACTATATTATGATATTAATAGTACTACGTTTATGAATTATACTTCTAAAATTTTTTAGTTATATAATTTTATATTACTATAAATGCTAAAATTATATTCATTTAAATTTAAAAAATAGCAAAAGAAAAAACCATATTTATTTATAATTAATAACTTTGTAAAATTAAATGGATAAGATTATCTCTAAGGGATTTTCCATAGAATCAAATTATTTTTTTAAAGAGTATACCCATAAAAATAAGAGTTCAATAAACTCTTTATTTTAGAATATATGAGTTTGTCTCTTCATAAAGAATCAATTTTTATTCTTTTTCTTATTTTTAATTAATAAAGTGTAAGTTCTATGTCATTTAATAATTAATTTAATTTAAGGATATATGAAACAAATATGTATATATATATATTAATTAAAGAAATAGGAAGCAATTACTATCCAAATAATAATAATAATAATAATAATAATAATAACCTGGGAATAACAAGGGATGATAAAATCCTTGTCCCTTGTGATCAATGCCTCTAGAAGTTCATTTCTCTCCTCCCTATGGTCAAACAAGACCTGCAAATTAACCATTGTTAAAAAAAACAAAAACAAAATATATTGAAAAACCCAAATAAGATTTATCCATCCTTACCAGAATATCAAAGAAACAGCATAAATAACAATTAGATGCATGTTTCCAACTCAGGGCCCATCTTCTGGTAACATAGTTGAGTCGTTGAAGAAGTTAATACAGATGGGTGGACAATAAAATTTTTCATATTTTTAATATTACATTAGTTTTGTGTGTATGCTTAAATATAAGCAAAAATTTACTTTAATTCTCAGGTAAATCAAAATTCATTTGATATAAATATGATTAAAATAAAAAGATTATATATTTACTAATCAAATTAATAAATACAGATATATGACTATTAATAACCAAGTAAATTATATATCTTACCTCAAAACTATGTTTATAAAGAAAATTAGGAATCCATGGCAGCTTGTAGGTAGCAACGTCAATCATTTGTTTCAAACCAATGATTGTTTGAGGAAGCAAATAATCGGCCCAAGAGGAGAACCCAATTCTATCTAGGCCAGCACTAGAAATGGATTCAGTCAAAGCCATGACCGAACAAGTTATAACCAGTGATGTAACCAAATCAGGGTATAATTCGGCCACCTTGAACCCAACCATTCCTCCATAGCTCAAACCAACCAATGTACATTTCTCTACACCAAGTTTCCTCAGACTCTTGGCTATGCATTCAGCTTGAAATTCCGGTGATCGATGAGGCTTATCGGTGATTGAACCACCAAAGAAGAGGAAATCAGGCACATAAACTGCATAATTTCTGGCTAAAGATAGTACCTGAAATTGCCAGGTAAGGAGTCCATTGAACCCAAAACCATGAAGAAATACAACAGCAGGCTTGTTTGGTTTTTCTGTGTTGGATTGGTGGTTCTGGTTTTTTGGAACCCAGAAGTGGATGACCGTTCCTGGCTCGGTCTCCACTTCTTGCGGTCTCATTCCGGCTAGCTTTAATATGCCATGCAATAAGGGCTGATATATTGCCACTAGACTGTTCACCATTGATTCTCTCTCTCTCTCTCTCTCTCTCTCGTACACAAGGAGGAATGATGGACGGATTTTAATTTGGAGTGGTGTGGGTTTTCCTCCTTTTCGTCAACGGTCAATTATGAACAGCGGCGAATGGCCTGCAATTCATAGCCCACGTTATAAATTAGAGTCAAGGAAATTATTTTACATATTATGATCAAATTTAAATTATATGCAATTAATAAATATTAATGTTACACATAAAATATGTTAATAAAAATAAATCATATATTTTAATTTAATTTATATTTAATTATGTGAATATAAATAAATATCAAAATATTTAAAAATCAATTTTATAATTATTTAAATTTTAGTAACATTTTAAAAAAAAATTAAAAATTTTAATTTTTAATTATAAAATTTATATTCTAATAATTGAAAATGTTATGATTGGTATCAAGCAATATATAATTGTTTAAAATATTATAAGCTATATATAACATTGTTGTCTCTAACTAATATATATATAATACATGAGGATTTATCTTTAAATATGTTTTTATTCATGTAAATTTATTAAAAAAAATTATTATTTATTAAATTTATATTAAAAATATATATATAGGATTATTATTAAATATTCAACAGAAAATACAATTATTTTTTTTTAATTTATAAACATGTCAGTGATTGATTACTCAGCTGCTTAAATACTGACTTTTAAAAGCCAAAATAAATAGAGGGTAAAATTGATATGTGCATCCAAAAATTATTTTCTATACGCTTGAAGAATCCCATCCCTTGATTATAAAATTACAGATAATAATTTGATTCACTCTTAATTAGGTAAAATTAAAAAATAAAATTGCCATTATGTGATTCATGATTGTGTTTGGGTCAGATATATACCAATTTCTAGAAGACTAACGATAGTGAGGGAACGTAGCTTATTTTTATTTTTCTGTGAGGGAGAGAACACGAGACAAGGACAGCAAAATTGACTCTAGGATTTTTTCACGCATAAAAATCTACACACATAACGACAATACAATAACTTAAAATAAAGCAGAAAATTAATATTTATCTCAAAGTACAATGTTTAAAAATTGCATATTTTATTAAAATAAAAAAAAATTCATTACATTTATACAAAAATGAATGATCAAAATATATTGCCAACTTACATTATCTGTATAATTAATATTACAATTCCTTTTAATTAACATATTCAAAATATAAAATATTTTTATTTGATAAAATTAATTATTTAAAAATTATATAAACATAGAGATCTGTGCAAAACACTGATATTTTACTAGTAAAAGTGAAAAATAAATTTATTTTTATGAGATGGAGAGAATAATATATAGCCTAATAACTCAAATTCTTTTTAACAAATTTAATATGTGAATAACATTATTCACATGAATTTAGTGAAGATTGACATGTTTATTTTAAAAATATTAATATAGCTTGTATTAATTGTCACGGGCCTGTATTTAAATTTAGTTTGTTTATTAAATAAATTTCAAAATTAAGCTTTAAATTTACTTATTATTCACTAATTTGGGCCAGTAAATGCTGTATTAGACCTGTCTTGTGCTTATATACAGTGGATGCACTTAAAAGCTATTCAATATTCCTCCAAAAAAACTCTTATGCAGCAACATGACATTAGAGAATAGAGAATATAAATATGAATTACAAGTAAAACCTCACTCGCTAAAAGAGCAAATTCCAGGTGATGTTTTACATATCTTGTTACATGAAACTAAGATTTTTTTTCTCCCCTTAGACGGTAAAGTACCTAAATGTTAGTGAAATGTCGAGATTCAAAGGAAATGAATTGCTAAAAATGCAGAAAATACAAATTGCAGAAGGTTATTAGTTAAACATGTCTTTTCTAAAAGGCGACTAAAACAGCTATCATACTCATTCTTTGGTATATTAGTCCAACTTTCACTCAATAGAAAAACTCAAGCATACGACTGATAGGCATTAAAATTAAATGTTTTTATTAGTATTTTAGGTGTCATTTTATATTTAATTAATTTAGTTTTTATTTAAATTAGATTAATTTTAATATAGTTTCGAATTTCAATTTCAAATTAAGATTTAGTAATATTTTGGTAGATGTAATAAGATTTAGATTTGATTTTAAATAATATTTAATTTGGTTTGATTTTGATTTTGTTTAGATTATTGATTTTGATTATGATTTTATTTTGAATAAAAATTTCTAATTAATTTGATTTTGTGTTGAAGTTTTAAAAATTGAATTTTGGATTTTCAGTTTGAAAATAGTTTTCAAAGCATAAAATACTGGGTACCGGTATTTGGAACCACTACCCGGTATTTGGAGAGAAGGAACCAGTATTTGAAGTACAAGTGGAACCCGAGGGACAGTAGAGAATACCGGGAACCAGTATTTCACCATGTACAACCGGTATTTAACTGAATAACCGGTATCTCGCCTAATTGAATGAAATACGGGTATCCGGTTTTCTGAGCTCTGCAACCGGTATTTCATGGCTCTATCCGGTATTTTGCACTGCATTCAGAAATGAAGTCTATAAAAAGGCTACCAAGGCTTGGGAAAAAGAAAGATCACACTTGGGAGCTAAGGAGACTTAAAGAATGCTATATAAAAGGATTTTTGGAGTTTCAAAACCTTCAATCAATCAAAGAGATCATCAATTAGAGTTTTTATCTTCTCTACTTATTATTTCTTTGTGAATTTTAGTATGAACATGTTTAATTTATTTATTAGTTTATCTTTTCTTTATTTAATCATGTTGAACTAAATCATTTTTCTAGGATTTAGATATGATTTAGATGAAGTTAATTGAATAATAAAGATTGGTGACAATGATTTATGATTTTAATTGTTCTTAATATATAGTTTGATTTGTTAATTTTGATTTATAAGTGTTTTATAATTGACCATTATAATCACTATCTAAGGTAGCTATTTACAAGCGAGAGCTGCGATAGTTGCTTGTTCATGGAATTAATAAGTTAAGGCATGTATCACTAAGAGATTAGGGTACACTTTAGTGGATTTTATGAAATTGCTAAGGATCTTAATGAATTAACATTGATTCGATGATCACGAGAGTAGATACTTGTATTAATGTTAATATTTGGATTTTTTCTCGAGAGAGATTAATTCATAATTTAGAGTAATCAATCCATCAAACATTTTAGTTTTGAAATCATTATTGAGTCAATCAACCGGGTAAATTCAATTAACGGAATCTAAATTCTAGATCGTTTTTTTTAATATCTTAAATTTCCAAGTTGAGATTTCTTATTTATTTAAACTTTACTTTAAAAATTCATCCAAACCAAATTAATTTCTTTCCAATTAATAAAGATAATATAAATTTCAGTAATCGACAACGGCTCTCTGTGGGACAATACTCTACTCACTCTATTACTTGCTAAAGCGATTCGTGCACTTGCGAAAGCGATTCGTGCACTTGCGAAAAGCCCGAACAAGGCTGCCGTTACCAGCCAAATTTTTGGATGGTGACATTTCTTAAAAATTTTAAATACAAAGATCCAGTCACTATCCATCACTTAAAAGTATTGAATCATCACTAAAAAGCAACCCCAATAATAAGCTAAATATTATTTTACTATATTCTATAATTTCTAGTCCCCACAAGTTCAATCCAACTGAGATTTCTTTTTTCTTTTTTTTACTAACATCAATTTCAATTTCTAGATTAAAAAATAAACAGAAACAAAATCCAAACCAAACTCTTCTGTAGACCAACATAATCATGATAAGATCTTCTAAATTCAAGAAATCTCTAAATATCAACATAAAAAAAAAATAAAACTAATAAAAATTCTAGAAAAAAGAGCCATTACCTGAAAGGTAGGTGTGTGCTATGGTGACTTGAGAAAATCTCAAGTAATGGTAACTTGAGTTTAAAATAGGACATTTTAAAGTGGAAATAGCTAATTTTTAACTGGTTACTCATTCAACCAGTAACTGATTTCTAACTTATTTCCTTTTTCTTCTCATTTTTCTTATTTTTAATTTTTCTATCGCTGTCCCTTTTCCTTCCTCTTCTACTTTTCTTTTCTTCTTATTTCCCCTTCTCCTTTCCTCCCCTGCAACTCCGGCCACAGGCTGATTTGGCCATCCCTCTCCCTTCCTTTCTGTAGACCGACCTCGTTAAAAGAAGCTCTTAATTCGGCTAATGAGTTGCTCAAATTTATTACTAAAGGCAACAAGATTTACCAGGTATGTATGTGTTTTGCTAATTTTTTACTTTTATTTATTCTATTTGGATTTTCTTACCCAAAAATTCGAGCACTCTTTTGAAAAATCTTCAGAACATATCACTCTTTTCAATAGCATTCTCTCGTTGTTTTGCTTCTAAAATTCTCAACCCCTCCCTTCCTAGTTTTCTTCAAATTTAAATCCTAGAATTTCAAAGCTCACGAACAACTTTACTTTGTTTATTCTTCTAAATTAGATCAATTCTCAGTTCAATTAGCTTTGCTATTTTGATTCTTATATTTAATTTCTACTCATTTAGTTTCGCAGTTTTAAAAGATAAAAGAAAAAGAAGAAGAAGCTGATTTGAAACCTCAATGAAGTGAGGTAGCGTAAGTGATTTAGGTTTTTTTTTTTTTTTTTGTTAAATAAATTAATGAGTATGTGTAAGAGTTTGAGACAGTGTAATGGATAGGGTTCTTCCAGAGAAAGAAAGTTACTGATTGCGAGGATGGCGGTGGTTGGTGTTTCAGGCAACTGTTATTGTTGCAATTGCGATGATGACAGTAGAAGATTCTGGGAAGATCTTGCCTGCTGAGTATTAGCCTTCTTGGATTGTTTTCTCCCTTCTTGGATTGTTTTCTCCCAACGCCAGAAGTTGAGCTTTCACTTGCTTACTTATTATTCTTTTTCTTTATGCAATATGTTTTTTTATATCATTCATTACTTTGTTTCTTTATGTAATCTATTCACTTTTTGTTGCTAATTTGGTTTTGTATATTGGGTTTTGCATTTTTTCAATTAGCTTGGCTTAATTGTCAACTCACAAAGATCTGGCCTTATGTCAATAAGGTACTAATTAAATATTTTCTAGCCTTTTTTTTTTGTTCCAGCTGGTTCATGTACTTGGTTTGTCTTGCTAGTCTGTAGTTTTTTCAGTATAAATATTTTCCTCATTGCTTGGCTGTTATTAGTTCCCTATCCACCTTGTTTCTTTTGTATTTCTGGTTAAATTTTTGCAATAGTTGGCTTAGTTTGATAATAAGATTAGTCTCCTTATGATGTTTCTTTTGTTACCAAGTTTTATGTTCCATATGTTTCTCCCTCATTAATAGAATTCTCTTATTATAAAAAAAAAAACTCTATAATTAAGAATTTTATACCAAAGGCTCTTGCTTTAAGTACATTCCTATTCTTAATCACATCTGTTTATCTTTTATATTTTTTATAGTTCTTATAGAGCTGATTAATTTACTGTAAGAATAGTAATTTTTTAATATTAAATTAGTGTTAAAATAAAAATAAATTCTTCATTATCTCTTCAACAATGATGATGTGATACACAATTTATTTTCCTTGAATTGCAATTCATAAATTTGCTACAAAATTTAAGTAACCAAAAAGAATGAGAAGCTCACTGTGTGGGTTGACTTTAAATTACAAGGCAACAACTCTTAATATTTATTTATTATAAGTGATTTTAGTTTATAAAAATATCATAATAGAACTCATAATTCTATAAATCAGTACCTTATTAGCTTAGAATTCGTTTTTTATTCTAAAAATTTATGTGGAATTTAGCTGGGAGCAGATTATTTTGAGTGATGAAATGATGGAATATGTAAAAATTATTTTGAGTAATTTTCCTTTGGAGAAGGAAAATCTGTCCACTAGGTGATAATATGTATTCAATTTCATATTTCTTTAAACTCTAGTAGGAGCAAAAAAAAATAAAAAGAGAATAAATATAATTTCTATTGGGACTGACATTTGAAGTGTCAATTTGTTCGTAGTTAAACTAAAATTTATTTGTAACCTATTGATTTCTTTAAAATAAAATGTGTCTAAGTGGTAAGTTTTCTCAAGATTTCTATAAGTAGATAGTCTCTAAATTTCTTGATTGAATTTTTTTCTTTCTTATTATTGGTTAGGTGTTTATCATATGCATTTTTTACTATTTATCTATTAAAATTTGCCCAAATTTTTTGAAATCTAAGTAAAACTTGTTTGTGGATCAGAAGGAGGAGAGTTTTATTTTCTTTGTATTTTGTGCTTATTTGTTTGCTTTTGGTTTTGGATGGTTATTGCTTATTACAGTGAGGAGAATGTATACTTTCTTTGTAAGAAGGTGTGCCAAAATGAAATAGTAGATGCTAAGAGATCATATCTCTTTGTCGCTTTGTTAACAATGAAAAAATAAACATGCATATAATGGTTTTCTTTATGAATGTTAACTTTGACATTCTTTTAATTGTCATGAATTCAGTAAGTAATTATGAAATTACTATAATTTGATAATGTTGGCATTGGTTGGAGTTAACTTTGTTTAACTCTTTTGATAACATGCACATTATCCACCTTGAGGTTTTGGTTATACATCTTTGAATATTTTTTTTTTTATTATAGCGTATCATATATTCCTTCCAATGCACAAGAGTGTGAAATTAGCTCTTTCATGGTGAATTGAAAATGGGTTTTTATTGTTGCTTCCTTAATCATAATTGTGGTGGTTGTTACTTGGGTCCATAGATATTGAAAATGTTAACAGGTTCATTTGTATCATCAAAAGGCCAGTACAAGGAAAAATGAAATTATCCAGTGGGATTATCATGTCATTTGCATTCAGGTGAGAAAGAACTCTCCTTTTTATTAAATCATTGGGTAATCTAGTAATTTAGATCCACTTTACTTGGAGAAATAAAAAATGGGTAGTGGATTATATTTAATTTTGTTCAGTAATACTTAGTTACTTTCTTATTTGCATCACTAAAAAAAATTATATTGAATTGTAGAAAGGAGGAGATGGTAACTTTTAGTGTGGGATTTGGATTCAATATTTCCTTTTCCTTCTCCTCTGTGTTTGTATATATTTGAAACTATATGACCATCCTTTAATTTCTTTGTTGATTATTAGAGGTAACATTAATTTTTTATATGATATTATACTTCTTTAATCAGCATCTCAAAATACTGCTGAAATTATTGCATATTATTACGATCAACTTATTATTGTGTGATCTTAAGTTGATGCTACCTTTATGTGGAATTGTACAATTTATATGTTGTGAGCAAAACAAATGATTGGATTTCATTTCCTGCTAATTCAATAAAAACCTATTTTCTTATAATTCATTGGCAATTACTATAATATTCATTTTAATTAAGAGATCTATCTTGCATTGAGCTAAGTCATAATCTAAACTTCATGTTTCATGCGAGTTTTACTCCAAACAAATCCAAAAGAAGTCACAATTGATATGAAGAATTATTATGAAATGTGTTATTAAATATTGAAATATGGATATCTTCTCTACATATTATGATTGGAGTGTTTATTATTGTTGCAATTAAGACAGTTTATTAGCTAAGTACGGATATAATTGCATTGTGAAAAATAACACTTGTATGCTTGTGATATTTTATTATTAATAATTTCTAGATTTTAAATAAAACTATTTTAAATTTCAAGACTTCACACAAGCATGAAACAATATTTTTTTTTTAGGAAATATTATACCAAAATTTTCAATCAAGCAGTTGAAAATTCATAAATCTTCAATGTGCTAGTTAGGGATATTGGGTAAATGATCAAGAATAGTAGTGTTTGAATTATATCACTTGCACCATTAATATGTAAATGTCAAATTGAATGAAAGATTATTTTCAGAACTATTGAACAGAACCCTATTTAGAAATGCAATTTTACAAAAGAAAAATTACCAAAGGAAGATTTTAATTGTAATATTTATTACGAGATGTTAGTTTTAGTTTTCAAATCCTATTGTGGGGCAAGAGAGATATATAAAAAAATTATGAAAAGTCAAAATTTATAAAATTTTATAAACATAATTAGGGTACTGAAATTTGTCAAAATTCATGACAAAATGTTAGATTTGTAATATTAAAAATCAAAGCGTAATAGATTAAATTTTTGAATATAACTAATCATTTTAGTAATTATAAACAAATTCTTATAAATAATAACAATTGTAGATTTTAATCAAGCTAAAGGAGACTCCATAATTATTATCTAAAATTTACATGAGATATTTGATATCAACCTCATAATAAAAATAGCATAACAATTAAAATTTAAAAAAAAAAATTAATATCAATACATGATTACGTTAGTAAATATATTAAATTAAATAATTATGAAAATAAAAACTTATTCAATTATAATCGAGTTTTAAATGTTTTCGTTTATTGAAAAAAGATAAAAAGCATAACAACTAAACTAATAATTATTATTAATGACTAATATTAAAAACAAATAATTTGAAAAATAAATAATACTATGCATATTAAAAAAAATTAATGGACTTCTTTTTCTAATTTGTTACAAGGTCGTGCAACAATATTATGCACCGCCATACAAAATAATTTGATTATGCTTGAATTTTATAAATCATATTCCACATGCTGTATGACCGTGCAACAAGTTTGAGGTCTATTATCTATTTTTTTTTTCTTTAAATGCGATAAAAATTAAATATTTAATAATTTTATGATCAGGACTATATATTTATTAAGCGTTACACCTCATTTGAAATTTCTATAAAAGTTAATCCATATTTAAAGGTAAGAGAACACAATTTTGTAAAATTGATGATATTTTGTAAAATGAACTTTTTACAAAATAATACACTAGAAACTCTAATATTTTATAAAAGTGACTTATATTTTGTAAAATTGACGATTTACAAAATAATACATTAGGAATCCCAATATTTTATAAAAATGGATAATATTTTATAAAAGTAACTGATATTTTGTAAATTCATCCATTTATTATTTATAATTAGCTAAAAATATATATATTTTTATATTATTACTATTTTTT
>CANXYC011482359.1:0-26568 GCA_948193065.1 Aleurites moluccanus
ATGAGATGGATTAAAAAATAAGCATTGGACTAAATTATTTAGCTAAGAACTAATATAAGCCCAAAATTCGAGCCCAAGTCAGATGGGGCGAATTAGGGTTTTATTAGTTAACCTAATGCTAGGGTTAAATGCCTATAAATACACATGATATTATTTTTAAGAGAGAAATTTTCTGCCGTTTTTCAGAAAAATGAAGTGAACCCTAATCCTAATTCTCTTAGACGTATCTAGCAAAACGTCTTGGAGATTATCTTCTTGTTCGTGAGACGAATCAAAGGAGATACGATCCATTCGTGTGGATACCGTAGAGGCAGAAGGCGCAAAAGCTTCTGCTCCTGACTCAGCATCTTTCTTTCGTAATCGAATCAACCAAAGGTATAAACCCTAGCCTTCTGATCTGGATCTTCATATGGATCATGGAGGAAATCGAATAAAAATTTTATTCCGCTGCCCTTTTCTGATTTTGATTTCCTACAAAACCGATGGTGAAACTGAGGTAGTGAATAGAACTTTAGGTACCTTGTTGCGTGCTATCATTCAAAAGAACTTGAAAACTTGGGAAGATAACCATTTGTTGAATTTGCTTATAATCGTGTTGTACATTCTACTACAGGTTATTCACCATTTGAAATTGTTTATGGTTTTAATCCACTAACTCCTTTGGATTTAGTTCCTCTACCAGTTTCTGAGAGTAGTAGTTTGGATGGGAAAAAGAAAACTGAATTGGACAAAAAGTTGCATGAGGATGTGCGAAAGAATATAAAGAGAAGAAATCAACAAATTGCAAGTCAAGCCAACAAGGATAGACGAAAAGTAATCTTTGAACCTGGTGATTGGGTTTGGGTGCATATGAGAAAGGAAAGATTTCCAAATCAAAGAAAATCCAAATTGCATCCAAGAGGAGATGGACCATTCCAAGTTGTGGAACGAGTCAATAACAATGCATACAAAGTGAATCTTCCTGGTGAGTATAATATCAGTGTTACTTTTAATGTTTCTGATCTTTCTCTTTTTGATATAGGTGAAGATTCGAGGTCGAATCCTTTTGATGAGGGAGGGAATGATGCAAATCAAGGTACTACAAGCAAGCAAAGTAAGGATCCAATGCATTTTAAATGGACTTATTCAAGAAGGAAGTTCAAAGATTGAATCAATAGACTTATTCAAGACTTGTGGAATAATTTATTTACCATTGCAGATTGCAAGAAAGAGTCAATCACCAATCTAGGCATTCAGGAAAATAAATCAAGCTTAGTGACCATGATTCATGTTCAAGAAGGAGCTACCATGTTGAAATAACAAATCCAACTCTTTCTGAGTTTGAATTGCCCTATGTTAAACATATTTATCTTGTGATGGGCCACTTATGTTTTGTTTTAGCCCATGATTGAAAAAGATATATTTTAATTACTTAATTAGTGAGTTTTGAGCTTTTTTTATGTTGACTTAAAGCCCAAAACGAATTTAAGTTCATTTTTTATCTTATTTAGAAGTTTATCCTTATTTGGGATAAGTTTATCCTTAAATTAGGGATTTTATATAACTAAGTCACTTTAAATACTTAGCTAAACCCATGTATTGAAGACATTTCAGACTTTTGATTAATATAAACTTTGTGATAAATTCTCTCAATTTTAGTTTTAACTAAGAATCGTTTTGAACTTATCAAAACTAACCACTTTGTGGCGTTCATCAATTATACCAATATTCTCTAGTACAGGTTGCTATTGGATCAAGATTTTTTATTCAGTTCTAATTTGACTTTCCAAATGGTCGCATACTATACGTAAAGATATTGAATCTCAAAACAAATCGATTGAAGTTCGCATCACTTCATGATTGCTCAGAACTAGGCAATTGCGATAGAACAAATAAATTATACCTATCATTGTTCACAATTACGATAAGTATCCTATTCGAGTGCAAAAGGAAAATCCAATTACATACACGTGCCCTTCAGCTGTCATTTGCAACAATTTGTGAATAGGCAACTTTATTATCTCTCAAAAATCATAATAATTATTCCGCAAATCGAGTCAGAATTTAATAAGAAAGAGCAAGAAAATTGCTTATTTTCTACAAGACGAAAAACAATTCCTAACTTCATACATCTTCAATATAGAACAATCCTGTTAATCAACCACCGAAAAAATATATATATATCATTAATCAGTATGAATCAACAAAGTCAAAGCTGTTACCACATCATGGCCTTAAAAGTGAAACGCATATGCAATCACAAGAAATGATTTCTACTGAATATAGAGATAAAAGCAGCTGACAGTAAAATGATTCGACATCTAGAAGCAACAGAAATGAATTCAACTTTATTGGCAAGTTTTACAGGATTCTAACTCTCCAGCTCACAAAGCCATTTATCAATAACACAACTCCAAGAAGGATCATATCGCTCAGTTCACAACTGCATGTATATTGTCATAGGTACCCTTAATAGACGTCCATGAAAAAGTAAATAAATAATTATCTCCTTGCAATTTACCAAGTAACACATCCTGCAAGACAATTTCATTGGACATGGATGAATCAATTCATTGCAAACATGAGTATGGTCTAATTAATCACAATTGATTCACAAATACAAAGAAGAATTTAAACAATTTATGAAGGAGAACAATCAATGGACAAACTTGATTAAATTAAATGGCTGACAGAACCCAATGATGGTCCATACCAAAAGCTGCATAATAAAAATTGAATAATATGAGCAAACAACCTCAAAATTATGGTTTATGGACTTGAAAACAACTTAGTGAGATAAAGCTATCAATGACTGAGGAAGCTTTATAAATGGATTTCTTCTTCCTCTTCATTTCACCTTGGTTCTCTGTGTGGTTCTTCATTTCTCCTCTTACCCTTTTTAATGAGAAACAATGCTGAAACTGGTATGGCTTATATGGAGGTTTTAGTAGAGCAGCCAAGCTGGAAAAGGAGATGTGAACTAACATTGCAAAAAAGAAACTTTGCATTTAGCTCTTGTAGAACCAAGTATTGAACAAAAAATGTCTTCAATTCTTCTCTGATTTCTTGACAATCCGCACAAAGATAAGAATGAATAAAGGAGAATGTAAGCAAACAAGAAAGAATAAACCGAAGAAAAACCAACAAGTATCAAAAAGTTTGCTCTAATGTTAAGCTATATGAGTTACAAGGGTTAACTCTGCCTCTACCCTTTCGCAGAGCCCTCCAGACAATGGTTTTAAATATAGGCTGATATATTACCTATGTATAGGATTTTTAACCTATATCTCCCGTTATGATAAGAGTCATGGGAAATTACATAATTTTTTAAAATAAATATTGTATCAAAATTATTTCTTTAGAATGCATATTTTTCATTATAAATTATTAGCCATATAAGATTATGGTGAAATTTAGTTGAATTATTTATTTAGTATTTGTTCCAGTCATATTACAAATGTTGAAAAATTATTCACAATACTAGCAGCCGATTCAATCCGACTTAGTCATACAGTTTCCATTTCTAAAACCATTTCGGAGTCCATTATTTAGAACCCTGATTCAGACCCATTACCAACAAGATACAAACCTAAGACCTCATAAAGGATCCCCAGCCATTACTGGTGGGACGTCTCCTAGGGACTAATCTTAAGTTTTTAAATCATGCTCAAATTGAAATTAGATTGATGCTGTACAAGATAAGGAAGAGAGGCTTGACCCGGCCATTGATCAAAGTTTAGGGATTATTTCAATTTTAGTTTATAATTATGAAATTCACATGTTTCTTACAAATTTTCTATTTAATAAATTCAGGATTTAGTAATATTTTTATTTTCATCGCAGATTTTTTATTTAGAAATCTTCCTATTAAGTACTGAATAGAAACTTCCTAGTTTGGGATTTCTAATTCAAACAAGAGCAGCATTAATTATTTAAGTCTACAAATACCCGTATATAGCTATTTTATTAGGTTTTCAGCAATGGAATTGAGTATTTTGTTTTGATTCGGTTGAAAATTTTGCATGCCCAGTTTTATCTTTTTCCAATTTCTCTCTTCTTTTTCTTCTTCTTTCCCTTTGCTGATGCTTCTTTTTCCTCTGCCGCTAACAGTATCTCAGGTGCTGTTCCCAACACCCTTTCAGCTAACCACATCTTCCTTTCCACCAAATTTCAACTCCAGAATCTAAACCACTTTTCAATTACATCCTTACAAATCCTAAATTCTTAAATTATTATCTAGCCCTAAGACTAATTGATTACTTGAAATTTACCCTCCATAAAGTATCAGCACCGGATTTCTAACTCTGTTATTTATTAGAAGCTAAATGCCAAATATGAACCAAAAAACTACTCATTACTCGAGCAGATAATACCATGAAAACCGGAAAAATTCATGTTGCTTGAGATAAAATGACCATTCATTTAATTTCTATAGATGAAACGTGTGTAGCTTGGTCATATAAATCACCCATGTGAGCACTCAAGCACCATAACTAGATAGGCAGGACAAGGTTAGACAACCATACTTTCATTTCAGCTGTAATGTGCACATGTAGTGACTTCTGAAGTTCACAACAATGGTAGATGAGAATACAAAATAAATAGACTCTTGCTACATAACTATGTAAAAGGTTGTAACAAGACCTACTGCGAATGTTATATCCAGAGATACAAGGGAACTGTCGCCTGGTAGAGCTTTGTAGGAACTCTATTGCCTTGAAACTCTAAAAACAATGGCACAAGAGAATGTAATGCCAATTGATTAACCATGTAAAAAGCTACAAATAGAAGTAACTCCTGCACATATAGCAAAAGAAAATTTTATAGTCTTCCACATATAGCAGAACACCATTCTAAACAAGATAAACCAAATGGAATTCTAATATGAGGCAAATATTTAATTCAATGTTAACTTCATAAAACGTGAGAACTATAAAGCGTGAAAGAAATTATCAGAAGATATTTACGACTATAAACAGTTCTGTTACCTGTACAATGGCTCCCATAAGATGAGCATACCTTCTTCTGAAGTTTGTATTCAGTTAACCGCCTAGAGAAGAAATTATTTCCCCACCAGGCCTCAAACTTTCCTTATGGAATCCAAGTATTTCCCCAATAACACCTCCTTTAATTTCTTAAGGAAAGGATTTTGGCTGTCACTGACTGAAGATAACACAGGCGAAATTTTGGCAATAAGAACAAAATTTTCTCCATTTCCAACATCAATTTCATACAACTCATGAAAAAACTCCCTGAATTTATGTATTAGCGTTTCATAGAATGATCTACTTGGAGGAATCACATTCATAATAAGAATTCCAAATTCACAAAGAACAGAACTTGCAGCTGAAAGGATATGCCTCTGAATAAATTCCAATGGTGGAGCACTCACACCACTCCTGGCATCACAGGAATCCAAATCAACCATAATAACATCAAACTTTGTATCAAAACCTGCTGCATGGTTCAAAGAATCTTCCTCAAACTTATCAGAAACCAAATTTGAGGAAGAAATTCCTCGACTGGCAAGTGTCTCTAAAAACTGTATTGCATCTCCAACAAAAACTTGAATTTCGCAATCTTCCAATCCAAAATACTTCCTTGCAACCCTTAAAACCTCCCCATCCATTTCCACTCCAAGAACTTCAAAACTCAATTGTGTTCTCAAGAAACTGAGCAGAGCCCCACCCCCAACTCCTAAACACAAAGACTTAGGCTTGATCCCATTTTGAATCCTATCCTCAATATGACAACTAATCAAAGACAGACCAGCTATCATTGGTATGAAATATGGATGCACCAAAACTCCAATATCAGGCCTAAACTCCACTACTCCACCAACCGTTACACAATCCAAAGCAGAATCTGTCTCAGGCACGATTCGAATCTCTGTCTGGATCAAGTTTGGCATTCTTTTAAACCTCAGTCTCCTTCTAAACTCACGTTTTCTACGATCATCATCCAATTCACAGTCACTCTGTATCTCAACATCTTCAACAAGCATTTCACCAACCAAAACCCCAACACATCTCTCTAAAACCACACTAGAAATCAAATTATCTTCATAATCCAAAATGGGTATATCACAAATCCCATGTTTAACAGATACCTTGGGAGATAAAACAATAAGGAGGGGTTTTAAGCTATTTGCCATGACTTTCACAAACTGGGTATCGCCATCTTTCTTGTGGTAAATGAGAAGCGAATCAGAGGCATTGATTGGGTTTTTGCCGATCAAAATTAGGCGAGAGATTCCAGGAGAAGAGAGGAGAAGTTGGAGGTGACCGGACTCGGTGGAGAATACCCAATCTGATTCACGGTTTAGAGGTACAAAAAGAGCGGCGACAAGGGGTGAGTCGGCGGGTTGGATCGGTGAATCGAGGACGGCAACTCGGAGGAGAGTGGTGGAAAGAGTGGGATCAGGGATGGTGAAGGAGAGGAAACGAGAGGGAATTATGGTTTCAAAGGTTGTAATATCAATGGCCATGGTGTCTTTGAAACAATGTTGTACTTCGATAGAAAATTTTATATGAAAAAGAAACAAGTAATTGAATATAAACTTTATTTTTTGAAAATAAATATATAAATATAAAAAAAAAATATTGAGGATTTAGGGATTGTTTTTAGCGTAAATTTTTAATCTATAAAATATAAATATAAATTGTGTTTGAATGTATGAAATTAAAATTTTAATTTAAAATTTAAAATTTGAAATTTATATATTTATAAATTTTTTATTTAGAGAGAATAAAAAAAATTAAATTTTAAATTTAAAAAAAAAATTAGAGATTTTAGGTTAAAGATAGAAATAATATATTGGAAATAACTGGGTTAAAAAAAAGGTTAATTATAAGAAAAAATATAAATTATTTATAAAATTATAATTTTATTTCAAATTAAAAATTTTAATAATATTATGGATATATTTTAAATTTTTAATAAATTTAACACGAAATCAAAATCTAATTAGAGCTCTTATGACGGAACTCACATGATATTTTTTATTATTATTTTTGTCACGTCAACATCTAATTAGGAAGTTAAATTGAATCAATTAAATCAAATTGAATCAAACTAACTTGAATTATTTGGTTCGATTCAATTTTCAAACTTTAGTTTAGTTCAATTTATTTTTTTTGAAATTTTAATTTTTTTATTCGGTTTGATTTTTTCAAAAAGAAACCAAATAAGTTTTTTTATTCAATTCGATTATTTTTTGAAATTTTTATTTTTATTTTGATTCGATTTTGGAAGTCTTATTTTGGTTCAGTTCAAACTGAACCAAATGATTGCTTATCCCTTTATTTTTTTTATTTTTTAATTTTCTGATCATTAAATACCAAAAATATTAAAATTGGTTAAGTTTGGTTTGGATATTTCAATTTTCTTTTTAATATAGTATTAATTAAACCGAACTGAACTAAAATAAAAAATAAATTATTCAAATTGAATCGATATATTTTGATTCGGCAATTCATTTTTGATTTATTTGGTTTTTTTTTTTTTAAAAAATCAAATCGAATAAAAAAATTAATCGAATCGAATAGAAATTTGAAAAATTGAATCGAATCGACCGATTCAAATTGATTCAATTCGATTTGATTTTTTAGTTAGATGCTGACGTGACAAAAATAATAATAATAAATGCCATATCAGCATGTCACGTCAGCTCTGACCGGATTTCGAATTCGTGCTAAAATTTTTAAAAATTAAAAGTATATGTATAAAATTGTCAAAATTTTTAATTCGTGATAAAATTATAATTTTGCGAATAATTTATGATTTTTTTTTTATATAATTAACTAAAAAAATTTAAAATATTAATTTTTTTAAAGTGTTAGATTTCACAATAAATTTAAATAAAATTCAAATCCACTTAATATTAATAATTCAAATAAGAGATTTAACTCAAATTCAAATAAATCCAAATCTATTATTCAAACTCTTATTATCCAAATGGACCATTAAGAAATTTTTCATTTTAAAAATAAATATGAAACTAAATCATAATGAGACATCTAAATTTATTAAGCTTTGAGTAATCCATATTATCATAAATTTTTTTTATTCATATTAATTATTGAAGATTTATTTTATCATAAAACTTTAGTTGTAGTAAGTGGTGGCAGATCTCATGCTTCAAGTTTGAGCGATAAAAATAGTATTTGATAAAATGATACTTAATAGTCTAAAATACTTTAAATTTTACGACTTTTTATAATTTTATCCTATTTTTTAAAATAATTATGCCTTAATTTAAAAATTTAAAAGTAATAATACTCTCAAAGTGATAATAAGGATAAAATATTTTTTCTTTCTCTTATTTGGCTCGTAACAACTACTAAATAATAAAAGTGATACATATATCCTTAACTTTAATTAACAATGAGTTAAGAGTTACATCCAATATCAATTGAACATTTGTAAGAGTAAAAAATATATAAAGCATGTATAGCAACAATGAAAGTAAGTTTTAAATTATCATCCTTTATATATTTAAATTATCATACTTTATATATAACATTAAGTAACGGAAATTAAATAATAAATACCTTCAGCCATTATTTGTTATTTGTTGCAGGAATAACCACGAATTATAAAGAAAATCTTCTGACTTTTTTTCTCAATTTCAGATGGTGATTTTTTTGCATAATGAGAGCAAATTTAGGGACCTCTACACATACACTTCACCATTAACTGCCCATCACAGTTAACAGTGATAGTGGGTAGTTATACCCAAGAAACATTGAGAAAAAGGGAGAAAATGGACCACTATTTTAATAAAGTGGCCAACTCCACGTTAAGAGGAAAAATAACTTACATTCTCCAACTTGGTCCACATTTTCCACCATTTACTGTAGTGAGAAATAAGAACATATGAATCATGTCGATAGTACTTAAAATTAAGTATTCTCTTTCATGTATTACAGTGTTTTATACTTTTCAATAATCTCTCCATATAATTTAACGAATAAACCATATGTTTATTCTAGTTCCTAACTTTAAAGATATTTTTCAAAGCAAATAAAATTAATATGTATATATAACTTAATGTGAAAATATCATATCAAGAGTTTCATTAAAATCATATCGTTCTTACAACGAAAAACTACATTAAGGAACCAAGTCTCATTCTATCTACATGATCTTTGAATTTATGTGGTGGCATGCCCTTAGTCAAAGGATCAACAATTATAAAATTAGTGTTAATGTATTCAATATGCAATGTTTTATCCTTAATACGTTCTTTTATGGCTAGATACTTGATGTTGATGTGTTACTTTAACTACTACTTTTATTATTCTTAGCCATAAAAATAACTGAATTATCACAATATAACCTCAATGGTCTAGAAATTGAATCCATAATTTCTAAGCTCAGTGATGAAATTCTTCATCTATACACAATGTGAAGTTGCCTCGAAATAAGATATGAACTCAGCCTCCATAGTGGAAGTAGCAGTCAAAGTCTGCTTTGTGCTTCTCCAAGATACAACTTCACCAGTTAACATGAAAATATATCCTAATATGGATTTTCTTGAGTCAATGCAGCCAACATAATCTGAATCAGAGTAGCCAATTACCTCCAAATTATATGTTCGTCTGTACATAAGCATGTAATCCTTTGTGCCTTGAAGATATCTCAAGACCTTCTTTGCAGCTTTCTAATGATCTAAACCTGGATAACTCTGATATCTTCCTACCATCCCAACTGCAAATGTAATGTCAAGTCTAGTGCAAACCTGAGCATACATTAAGCTTCCAACAACTGAAGCATAAGAAATATTTTTCATTTGTTCCCGCTCAAAATCATTTTTCGGATATTGATCTAAATTGAACATGTCACCTTTCACAATAGGAGCTACACTTGGTGAATAATTTTTCATCCGAAATCTCTCTAAAACCTTGTTGATATAGGTCTTTTGAGATAGACCGAGAATGCCTCTAAATCTATCTCTTTGAATTTTGATGCCAATGACATAAGAGGCATCACTCATATCCTTCATATCAAAGTTTTTAGAGAGGAATTGTTTCACCTCATATAGTAATCATTTATCATTGATTGCAAGTAAAATATCATCTACATAAAGAACAAGGAAACAAAACTTGCTCCCACTAACCTTTCGGTATATACATTGATCCATAATATTCTTTTCAAAACCAAATGAAGTGATAACATCATGAAATTTAAGATACCAATAACGGGAAGCTTGTTTCAATCCATATATAGATTTCTTGAGCTTGCAAACTAAATGCTCACCATTACTAGAGGAAAATCCTTATGTTTGTTTCATATAAACCTCTTTCTCTAGATCTTCATTGAGAAATGTCGTTTTCACATCCATTTGTTGCAATTATAAATCAAAATGTGCAACTAATGCTAAAATAATGCGAAAAGAATCTTTCTTAGAAATAAGAGAAAACATCTCCTTGTAATCGATTCTTTCCTTTTGAGTGAATCGTTTAGCAACAAGTTTGGCCTTATATCTCTTAATATTGCCTAATGAATCTTTCTTTGTTTTAAAGACTAATTTACATCCAATGACTTTTGTATCAATAGGCAACTCAACAAGATCTCATACACCATTAGATGCCATAGAATTCATCTCATCTTTCATAGCATCATACTATAAGTTGGATTTTTTACTACTCATAGCTTGTGAAAATGTTTCAGGATCATTTTTGGCAATATTATAGTCAGATTCTTGTAGATAGACAACATAATCACTAGGTATTGCTAACTTTCTTATTCTAGTAGATTTTCTTATTATTGTGTCATTATATTCTTGTTCAACTGGTTGTTCAATAATATCTTGTTGTTCCTCAACAATAATTTAATCTACTAGATCTAAATCAGCAGGTTGTAGATTTTTTATGATTGGTTGCATAATATTCGGTTGAATTGAAAGAGTATTGTTAACAACAACCACTTTTAAACTTGAAGTAGAATGTTGTTTTTTCTGAATGATATTTATCAGAAACAAGATTTCTAGATTGATCGCTTCCATTGATCAAGTCATTTTCAAAAAATTTAGCATTTTTTTTTATCCCACAAACCTATTGGTATGAGATGAATAATAAAATTTGTACTCCTTAGACCGTTCAGCATATCCAACAAAATACCCACTAATGATTTTTGGATCCAACTTCTTTTCTTGTGGGTTGTAAATTCTCACTTCAGACGGACATCTCCAAATGCGTACATGTCTCAAACTTGGTTTTTAACCTTTAAATAATTCAAATGGTGTCTTTGAGACAGCCTTGATTGGAACTCGATTTAATATGTATACGGTAGTTTTTAGTGTTTCAATCCACAAGAACTTAGGTAGCTTAGAGCTACTAAGCATACTTCGCACCATATCTAATAAAGTCTAGTTTCTTCTCTTTACTACATCATTCTAGTCTGGAGAACCAGACATAGTGTATTGGACAACTATCCTATACTCTTGAAGAAACTTTGCAAATGGACTAGGTGCTTATCCATGTTCAGTGTATCTACTATAAAAATTTACCACATCCATCTGATCTCACGATCTTAATTTGTTTACCACATTATTTCTCTACTTATAATTTAAATGTCTTAAAAGTATATAATGTCTCAAACTTATTATGAAGCATGTAGAGATATATATATCGTGAATAATGGTCAATAAAGGTGATAAAATATTTCTGACCATAGGCGTCCATATCTAGTCAACAAGTATTTGTATGTATGATCTCTAATATTTATGAACTCTTCTTGACACCTTTCTTTGACTTGTTGGTTTGCTTTCCCTTTATGCAATCCACACAAGTATCATAGTCGGCAAAATCAAGAGTAATAAGTACTCCATCACTTACTAATCATTTGATTTTATTAATGGAGATATTACCTAATCTCCGATGCCACAACATAGAGGATTTCTCATTCATAACATAATGTTTTATGCTAGCATACATCATATTATAATAAATATTTTTATGTAAATTAATTTGGAAAAGACCATTAGACAGATTATCATAACCAATAATTTTAGAATTAAATGATAAACTAATATTTGAATTCCAAAAATTAAAAGAATATCCCAAAGATAACAGTCTTGAAACAAAAATTAAATTCCTAGAAATACTAGGTACATAAAATGTCCTTTCCAAATTTAAAACATATCAACTACCAATAACTAAACTGCATGTTTCAATAGTTTCTACAAACGATAGCATCTTATTTCCTGAGTAGATGTACTGTTTATTTCATACTGGCTTATTGTGATTTTGAAAATCCTATAAGGAATTTGAAATGTGGATCATAGTACTAGAATCAATCCACCAAGTGTTATGATTATCATCAACCATATTAGATTCATAACATACAAATGAAGTAAACATACCTTTCTTTTCAAGCCACTGAAGGAATTTGGTGTAATCCTTCTTCACGTGCTCCTTCTTTTTATAAAATAAGCACTTGGATTCCTTCTTAATTCCACTTTGGGAGACTACTTTAGCCTTTCCTTTCTTTTTAACTTGATTATTTTCATTCTTTTGTATGGTCAAATATGAACTCTCTCCCATATCCATTTGTAACCTACCCTCTTCTTGAATACACATGGTCATTAATTTATTAATTGACCATTTGTCCTTATTTGTATTGTAAGAAATCTTAAATAATTCATATTATTATGGGAGAGTGTTCAAAATATAATGAACCAGAAAGGGCTCTACATGTCAACTTCGAGGGATTTCAATTGAGCCACAATGTCCCTCATATGCATGATGTGCTCTTGCAAACCTCTTAATGCAGTGAGCCTTTGGCATGAAAACCTCATAATTAGAGTGCTTGTTAAAACCTTTTTTGAAAACTGAAATTGCTCATCAATAGCCTTCAGAAGAGATTTAACTTTATCATGCTGCTCGACTGAGCCACGAATACCAACTGAGATCTCATTCTTAATAAACATGACTGAGAGATGATTAGATCACTCCCATTTCTCATATTTATCTACCCCATCAGGAAAGTTGGTTTTAGTAATAGGTGGTGGTTCATCTTTCCTTATAGCATAATCTATATCCATCCACCCTAATTGATGAATAATTCTCTTCTTCCAGATTTTATAGTTATCACCTCTCAATTCGGGAATATCAAATTTCATATCAGAAGTAGATTGTAAGACTGCATAATATTAAAATATACATGCTTATTAACAAAATCTTAGGTAATATATAACCAATCATAATTTACCAATGCAAATTATGCCAAAATGTGAACTAATTTAATATATCAAAACTACATATGGGCTAAGTTTTAATATAAGTTGATTCACTTTTCTCCTTGTGATGATACTCGTAAATTTTTATCTCTCAATTTCTTGTGAGTAAACTAAGAAATATAACCTACCATAACATCCTAATTTAATTAAATTAATATAAAATTTCTTGCGGGATAAATTTTAATATATTAATTTAACTAATTACAACTAATACCTTTTACACTTTATGTGATTTTGGAGGCATTAATTATATATAATTTAAGCAATTAAAGACAATGTGACTATTTTTAAATTAATTAAATTATACATAAAAATCACTAGGCATTTATTTATTTTGTGTATAATTTATCACATATAATTGCATATATTTAATCATAACATAAAAATAAAAACATGCAAATAATTAACCAAAAATTAAAAAATGTACAAAATAATTAAGATTTTGGACTATATTAAAAAAATAACTTTTTAGGGACTAAACTGAAATTTTTAGGGACTAAAATTTAAAAATATGAATTTTCGGGATCATAAATTAATAAAATAAAAATTTGGGATTCAATATGAAAGAAACAAAATACTAAGTCAAAACTGTAATAAAATAAAAATTCAGATGTCAATCTAAAAAAAACAGGAAACGCGAGGTCAATACTTTAATTTTCAAAAATATCACCCAAATGACACTCATCTACCAAAACGACACGTTGTTTTGCTTGAGGCAGCCAACAATACTACAAAAACAACATGTTGTTTTATAACAGTAGAAAACGATACATCGTTTAGGTCGTCTTCAACATCCATTCGGGTCATTTTGACCCCTTTTTTACCCGCAACAATCTGGTTCAAAAATTCAATTTTTATACCCTATTTCAACACTATTTTTGATCCTTTTTAAGCTTAAAATCATTTTGACATGAATATTTATTAGTTTTAACCCATTAAATCAATATTAAAATGTCAAAAATATAGAACCCAAAATAAAAAAATTTCACAAAAAACTCTAATTCTTATAATATGAGTTTCATTCAATTTTTATATTATATAATCCCATAAAACAAATAAGATAAAAGTTTTCACATACTGTGATATCAAATATAAGAGCGCAAAAACATATAAAGCTTGTATAGTAACAATAAAATTAAGTTTTAAATTATCATACTTTATATATAAAATTAAGCAACGAAAATTAAATCAAAAATACCTTTAACCATTGCTTGTTGTTTGTTGTAGGAATAATCACAAATTATAGAGAAAGTCTTCTGGCTTTTCTCTCAATTTTAGATGGTGATTTTTTTGTATAATGAGAGCAAATTTAGGGACCTCTACACATATACTTCACCATTAACTATCTATCACAATTAATGGTGATAATAAGCAATTATGCCCAAGAAATAGGGAGAGGAAGAGGAAAAATGGAATAATATTTTAATGGAGTGGCCAACTCCACGTTAGAGAGAAAAATAATTTACGTATCTCATATGGAGTTTTTATATAAGAGATTTGCTTTCATATCCTCTTCACAGGGCATCCTTCTTTTTTATTGATGTTCTATACGTATAAAAATTGTATAATTTTTCACTTACTTCACCAGTTGTGCACTATTCTCTATCTCACAATATGCTTATTTATGTTGGAAAAAAAAGGCAATAAAATTAGTCGTACAAGAAGAGAGAGTTTTTACAATTTTTATCATCTTTATCTCCATGATTTTCCTATTAATGCTACGTTAAATGTAGCCCTTAACTCATTATTAATTCAAATTAAGGATGTTGGTACCACTCTTATTATTTAGTCATTATAGCATGCCAACAAGAAGAGATGAAAGACATTTTATTGTTGTTGTCACTTTGAGATATAATTACTTTTAAATTTTCAAATTAGGGTATAATTATTTTTAAAAAAAAATAGGGCAAAATTACAAAAAATTGTAAAATTTAAGATATTTTAAACCATTAAGCCATAAAATAATAAATAAAAGATTCTTAAAAAATCATTTTTTGATTAAAATATATTTTATATGTTAAAAGTAAATATTTATAATTAGTAAAAAAATCAAATATATCCATGTATTTTAAATAAAATAATAATATCAAAATAAATTTATAATCATATATTAATTTATTAATATTAAACATTTTAATTAGATTGTGTCTGTCATTTTTCTTACATCAAATATATTAGTAATAAAATCAGTATTAAATGTGTTTTTTAATATATAAGTAAATGAGTTCTTAAGAAAATCATTTTCTACGTTATCATATAATTTTGTTTTTAAAATTTTCATAATAGAAAATACATGTGATATCTTTTGCAAATTCAAATTTTAATTAATATTAAATTTGAAAAAGTTATAATTCAATTTTTAGGTACAACTTTTTTTTATTCAAAGAAATTCTTAGGATAAAATTTATTTATAAATAAATAAAAATTTTCTATATTAAATATCTTATAGTTATCCATATAATTCACTAACAACAAATAATTTCATTACATCTTATTAAATCAATTGTTTATCATAAATTTTTTTTTGATGGGTCGAATTCGAATTGAATTTGAACTTTTCTAATAAACAACGAATATAATTTCTTGAGCTAAGAAAAAAATAAAAAATGAGTCAAATATAAACAAGTAAAAATTTAGTTCGACTCGACTTCATTATAATCCTAGTAAGTATATTACACTTAAAAATATATCAATTTTGATAATATTAATCCATTGTAATAAAATTTTTGTTATTATGTTATAGACCTTGACTAATCATTTATTAAGCATTCATATTAAGAATATTATTTTCCTCATACTTTTCTAAAAATATTTTATTTTTTCAATAAACGATCTCATTATCTTCTCATAATTTTTGAAGAAATTGTTTTTATAATCATCACTAAATTATGAATTGCATTAAATTTAACTTCTATCTGTGAAATTTTCTTTTATTTTGAGGAGAAGATAAATTTTTTTTTTTTGGTTTTGGGTCCTTTTACAGCTTCAATGCAGCTAGTATCCCAAATTGATGCGACTCTTTTTTATGCCACATCACTTTTTTTTATTTTGACAATTAATATATTTTTTCATATGACACATAAAAATATATATATAATTTATTTTATATATTTTTTTTATATCATGTCATTTTTTTTAAATATTTTGATCGTCAATATTTTTTTTTTTATAAATGATGTGTATAAAAAATACGACATGTTTTATACAATTCTTTTATATATCAAATCACTTTTTTTTAAAAATATTTTGACAGCAAATATATTTTTTCATACGTATATTTTTTTTATAAGTAATATAATAAATAAAAAAATATAAAAAAGAAAATAAAATATCAAAATAGAACAAATAATTCGAACTGCAAATCAATACAGCCAAAAATAAATTATTCAAATAGCAGCAGCCCACTATTACTGTTATCCAGTTCAATGTAATAACCTTTTTTCTTATATCTTAATACTACTGCCACTTTCATGCGTGAATGAAGTTTTGATCTCGTGGCAAGACTAAAATGAAAGAGGTGGAAGTTCACATGTTCAAGACTCTATTCATATAACTCTCATATTCACTTTCCTGCAGATACGAACCTGCTCATTGGATTGTAATCTACATATCAGAAGTGACAACTTTTCAGTCACACCCAATCTGAACCGCTGAAAATCGGATGCATGCAACCATCATATCCAAAAAACTTGAAAATGGCCTAAACTAATTTGTTTTGAAATTTTAAAAAATAAAATTATTATTGAAAATTGCAAACTCTCCCAACAAATAATGTTATATATATATATATATATATATATATATATATATATTAAGAAGATTGCTAAAATAATTATAAAAATTCCCAAAAATCAAATTGTTGAGCAACTCAAATATGCCCAAGAAAAAGTGGCAATTTGAATAGACACAGCACCATTGCCATCTCTATTACCCATATAAATAACAATACTTTCAAACTCGGACTGATTAAGCTGAAATTAACAGAAAATAATTAAATTAATATTATGTAATAGATAGACATAAATTAATTTGCTAATATTTATTAATTTAATGTTAATTTTTTTATTTTATTTAAATTTTGATTTACTATAATATGAATGATAAATTATTTTTATTCAATTTTTAAATAATAACCTGTGTTGTTATTTACTTATAACAATAATAATAATAATATTTAAAACAAAAAAAGCAAAAAAGCCTGACCAGACTACCAAAACAAGAAAAAAAAAGGCTGAATTTTCCCTGGATACAAAAACAGCGCGTATCATTCAAAACGCCACTATTTTGAATGGATCAAAATAGTGTCGTTTTGATCAAGAAGTTAAAAAAAAAAATCACTTACCTGACCCGAAAAACCTGATCCGGTTGGCTGGGTCAACAGTTACTCTGGCCGAATTACTGGATTTTGATCCAGTTTTTGAGAGACGGTAATTGAAAGTGGACCAAACCGACCATTCAACTGGTTCTAAGTTTTTCCAGTTGAACCAGCCTGTCCGATCCGATTTTCAAAACACCGATAAATAAATAATCTCTTAATATAACTTTAAAAAGTTCCAATACAATTCTACCACTACCAGTACCATTATGCAATTTCTTAAGTTAAATATGAGATTATAGATTAAAAAAAAATATTGACAGCACAATAGACACTGGGGAAAAAAAATTTCTAAACCCAACATATATATAGTAAATTTCGATCTTCTACATCTAACAACAAATTTGTTCATGTTCTACTTTTGGTCCAGTTCCAGTTGATTGTGTACTGGCTGAGAAGAGATTAGCCTAACTCAAAATCTAAACATCTATTTTCACAGAAAATCTTTAACAGGCATCAGAAACAGTTCTACTTTAAACTGCATTAGCCACGACTATGATTCATAGCACCATTCAAGATTCAGGCAAGAAAATAAAAATTCAAGAGCACTCCTAAGAGGGGCATTTCTGATGTTTTGCTTTTCTCTATTACCAAGTATCAATGCAAAATGACATATATTTCTACCAACATAATAACAAATATTTTGAACTTCAAGCAAAACTATTAGCAGTTAAAGTTAAGCTCGATTATTGGAATAATGGGGTATCACTATCAGCACATGCCAATTAAATATGTACTACCATCCCTTCGCTTTGAAAAACAAAGAATATAACTAACACTGCATTTACTTGTAATATCACAAAAACCTCATTTCTTGTTTTCGCAATTGATTTGACTATGAAAATAGATTTCTCTCTCACTTACCTCTTCTTGTTTTTCTTCCTTCCCTTTACTTGTTTCTCTAAACTTCTAAGCCTCTGACTAATAACTGAAGATGAAGATATTCTATGATCCGAAATCTTGGATGACGATTCAACAGATGATGGGGCAGCTTCCTGTCTTGCTACCAGGGCTTGTTTGAGTGCTGAAGAAAGGCTAAAGGAAGACTGTGGAGTAGTACTTGTTGCTGGAGCCACAGGTATTTCAGGAACACCCAAGGCCTTCTTTACCCCAGGCAATTTAAGCACTGAAAGTAATAATCAGAACGTGTCAGTGACAAACTTGAAGTGTAATTTTGGCAATCTCCAAATTTTATGCATTCAACTTTGATAGTTCATGAGAGAACAAAAAGGCAATGACTACTTGATAATAGAACTCCCAAATTCCTAGAAACAAAATTGCAAACTATGATTCTTCATAAACTAGAAATCAGAAGGACTCACCTAGGCCATACGTGAGTGAGAATAAGTTGGATGTGATCCAATAACAAAATATAGCCTGCAAATAAAGTAGAAGCGAACTTAATTATTTGCCTACATTCAAAAATGTGTACTAAAAGTTCTTCTAAGTTACTTTATTTCCCCCTTTTTATTAGATACAATGATAGTGCTATGATAAAGTTAGAAAATTGAAAGTACAAACAAAAGGGTTCCTGTTCAGGAGAAGGGAAGTGGAAGGATAACTCATGATAAGGCCTGTCAATTCTGAAAAATCAAGTTACCTTACAAACTTTTTCATATTTAATATTCTAAGCACTATAGCAAAAATTTCCAATATATTCATCAAGAAAAAGTGCACAAGCTGATATGGAAGTGAGTATGTGGTATTGCAAAGTGACACCCGATACAAGGGAAGCAAACATTGTGATCCATAAGAGATGTCATATGAGTTGCAAAGGCCTAAGCACTCAAGTTATTGCAACATTACCTTGGGGAAACCCATGGTCAATGGAACTGAAACAGCAGCAAGGACCCTAGATACATTTTTCATGGTTCTAGCAGCTGGATTTCCTTCCATACCTTCTTGCATGTTGCACTGTGAATGGATACAAGGTAGTTGATGAAAAATTACTTCAAACAACGTGGCACAAAGTAATAATGTGTAAAAAAAGAGGACTAGAAAGAATGTATAAGAAGATATTTGTTCAGTTTTGACTTAATTTGACAAACAAGAAGGGCATACCTCCACTGTTATCAAGAAAGTTAATGCTGTCAAAATCGGAAAGATGTATAGGCTATCTGGAGTCGTTAAATCAACAAACCAATATGCTCCACCACTTTTAAAGGAGGGCACTTTTTCTGCCATGTTTGAGATCTAGCAAGTATATCATCATAGAGGCATTTAAATGCAATGATCAATAAAAAATGCAATAGTGATATGTTTTCATTTGCAGCAAGTTTTCAATATGATAATCTATAAGAAAACACGTTCAGATATACATCTTACCGCCAGGAAAAAGGAGATAAAGACAGGACCTTGAATAAAGAGCCCCTTCAGTGGAGTAAAAGGACTCACACCATATCTGCAATTTACAAATCAAAATGAGCTAAAAAATCCAGGAATCAAAAGTTTCAGAAACGATCACAAACCTAGGACTACAGACTTAACCACCTTAGAATTCTAGAAAGAGAGGTAGGAGGGGTAGCATTAAAAATCACAAACATAATCCTTTCATTAATGTAAACTTCAGAATACACAAATGATACTCTAGAAAAAAAAAATGAAAATACTTCAGTCCCAGTTCTAACCTATACAACTGCTCAATTAGAGTTTCCAAGGTCAGGCCAACCACACATTCATCAAATATGACTACACATTAAACCCGTAAATGCATCTTTGAACAAATCAAGTTTATCTAAGAAAGTAACAAAGACATTGGCTTCACAAATATATGGTATAATGTATTGAAACCTAGCAGGTACAGTAAATAATTGTCTACAGTAAGATTATATCTGAATGAAGCAAGCTTCAACACAGAGTTTATTAGAAATTAATGATTAATCAAACACTATGTGGTAAATTAACTAAAACTCGCCATGGAGTATTTATCAATTTTTATTTTATTATGCAGCCCTCATCATTAAAATTGCCCTAATTTCTTACATTCACCAGTGCATACCTACAAAAATCTACAAATGGATTTTAATTACCAAAAAGTATATGGCATTTCAGTGAAACATCAAATCTTACACAACTCGAATCTACTAGCATCTAAAACTTGAGCCAGGCATTCAACATGAACAGGTAAAATTAAGTTATGAACAAGATCAAACTTAATTGCAATTGATTTCCCTTATAAGCACATGGAAAAGTTGCTTACTCGGCGAAAAGCAAATTCATTTGTTTTTGGCCTTCAGCAATAGCTGCTGGGTCCATACCCTGTGTACAGAGAGAGAGTTAACATGATTAAAAGAAGAAGGCATTTTCTCATATACCATTTTCTGTAAGAAGTCCAAGATTAATAAAGGTCAATTGCATACATAATCAACAGGGCAGAAGCAGAATTTTTTAGATAGCATTCCTATTCAGATAGTGACAACATTTCTTAGTGGTGAAACACTGTAAGAGATATAACAACCAGTTCATACATTTTTCAAGCTTCACATATTACAGGGTTGATCAGTGAAAGGCTAGCTCAAGTGGCACTCAAAAGCGCAGGTGGCTTTACTTAATAAAAAGCCAACCTGAGTCATTATATTTATGCATCTTCTGGGAATATGTATGTCTGCCAAGAAATTAGGAAAACAAAAACAAAGGTTCAAACAATGTATCCCAAAAAGGAGCAAAGTGGTCTAGTTACAGTAAAAATAGGACCTGAAACATTTTAAGAAGTGATAAGATACTCAGAGAAGAAGCCACCATCATACCTTATCTTGCATCTGTTGCTTAACCTCCTCCAAGCGTGGCCTCAGGAGCTGCAGAACACACACAATGTTCTGATATTTAAGATACTGGCCGAGAAAGAAAAAAAAAACATTTTTTGCGAAACAATTAAAGCAAAATACTGGCAAGAACTAGAGTGCACAATAATGTTGAGTATGCAGTGCTGCAATTCATATTGTGCTTATCAGATTCAGAATCCTAGTACAGTCTAATCAAAGCATAATTTCACATCACTGTTGCCACTAAAAGTGACAGAATAATCATTAAAATGAAGTCAAAAATCTAGAAAGACGCCCATCAAAATGGAGGCATTTCACAACATAAAAGATAAAGGTAAAAATAAGAAAAGAAAAGTGCACCTCGGTATAATGCTAGAATTCCATATTTTTGAGCAATAGTGGTATACACATATATATATGTTTTGGGTTTCAACATAATATAGAAGTTTCAAACTCTGAGAAGGGAGTTTCACGAAGATATATATACAGAAGAAGATAACATAATAAGAATAATTAATAAAGAGAAGAAACTTCTGAGAAAATGTTTTGGAACATGTTCACTTTCAAATAGACTACATAAAACATCAAAGTATCTGATTATTACAAAATCATAATGGAAAAACAGTACAAAATGGAAAAAATAATCAAAATAAAAAAGCAGAGAGATCTTGGCAATCAGATTAATTAGCCAGAAGTATGTGCCATAACCAAATCATACCAAGTAGGTGGGAGGGAAGTTTCAAATAGTGAACAAACTTAACAATGTACAGTAAAACCTCTATAAATTAATAATGTTGGGACCAATAAATTCTATTAATTAAAATAGGTATTAATTAATCGATAAATTAATAATTTATTAATTTAAAAAGAGTATTTACAATTTAATAAATAATATTTGATCAACTAAAAAATTAATGTTTTACCCAATTTTGTAATTAATTCAATATGAGTTAAATAAATTGGAAAAAAAAATGATAAATTAAATATGAATTAATTAAAATGAAACAAAAAAATATGTTATCAATTGAATATGAATTAAATAAATTAAACAAAAAAATATGTGTAAATTAAATATGAATAAAATGAAGGGTATAAAAAAAATGTGAATATAATTATTTAAATTTAAAATATTTTTTATATAAATTATTTCAAAAGATCTCTTATATTTTTCATAGCTATAATGGCTTCCCATTTAAAAAGTGTTTAAAAATTAATCATGACAAATAAAATACATAAAACACTATGTAAATAAAGTAAAGAACATCCAATATATACTAAAAAAGAATTACAACAATAAATTTCTGATAGATTTAATTTGAAAGTTAATTAAAATATAATATCAAATTCACTCAAGCAAAATTAAAGATGAGAACGCACTCAATGCATAGATAATACTTCATAAGTTTTTATTGAAATTCGGAAGTTCAACCCTAAAACTTTTAGACTCAATAAGAAAAATTAAAAATAAGATCCAATTAGATTTAAATTTCAAGAAAAAATAAGTAACAATAAACTCTTATTTTAATAAAGTATCATAATCTATTATATATAGAATGTTGATAAATTATTAATGACAAATGATTAATTTATAATATAAATAGGACCATATAATTATATATGGATTTTCAGAAAAATATTATCTTATTAATTTATCGAAATTATTAATTTAATACACTGGCCCGAGTTGGTGCCGTAGAGAAAATTATTATATAATAAAGGTTATTAATTTATCTTATCGAAATTATTAATTTAGTCCACTGGCCCGAGTCGGGACCGTAAAAAATTATTATATAATAAATATTATTAATTTATGGATTATTAATTTATAGAGATTTTACTGTAAATAAGTACCACTAAACAATGTAAATGAACAAGGCAGGGAGAACAGGAAGATACAGCAGCAAGAAAACAACATACAGTGAGTTTTGAAGTAGCTTTGAGTTGATTTATCAGAAGTGGAAGTGTTGCTCCTCGAATCAAAATTGTTGTTAAAATTATACAAGCCCACCTGAAATAAGTAAAAAAGAATAAAAACTGATATCATATGGTACCCAGTTATCGAAAGGCAGTATACCTAAGATATACTAATCAACTATACCAAGTTGAAAGATTTCAAATGGATCATGGTATTACAGTTAATGGACTTCAATTACAAGCAAACAAGAGATAATGAGAAACAGATCCTTACCAGTTAAAACCAGTAAAAGAATGCACTGAATCAATAAAATGCTGAAGAATTGCAACAGGGAAAAATGAATCAGCAGCAGCAACAGCAACTTCATTCACTGCAGGGGCAGCCTGAGCCACAGCTTGAACTGAAGTGTCTGTAAGAACATCAGCAACATCACTCATCAACTCAATCTTTTCTGATCTTTCACCCATTGTCGTTGACATATACCGGCAAAAAGATGCCCCAATACTCGGTGAAACAGAAAAGTCCAAACATCTTCTTGATGAATTATTAATAAACCCACTTCCAAATCCCCACTGCTGTAATAAATTGTTACTTCTCATCCCTTCTAAAGATGATGAAACTTCATCAATGGAGTTTTTGTTATGTTTGCGATCATCATCGTGAAGAATGTAACCAAACGACAATGGGTAGTATTGTCGTCTCACAAGATTTGCTCTTGTGGAAATGTTGCGTATGTAAGCGGCCATTGACTTGAAGATCTGAATTATAATAATATTAGAAATAGAAAGGTTTAAACTTGAATCAAATAGCAAACCCTTTGGAAGTTCGAAAAAATTTCTTTGGTCATAAAATTGTGTTAGTGTTTGGGAGGTTTCGGCACGTGATTACACTTGCTGCGCTGTACCGAGGAGAGAGAGCGGTCTAGTTTGCAGATTTGAGCATGCCTTGATTTTTTAAGAATGGCGGATTACAAGAGCTGCGGCGAACGGGTATTGATGGAGAGTTGTTGGCGTATAAGGTTCGCGTACAGCAGTTAGGGACATAGGTAGAGAAAAGAAAAGGCGAGATGACGGGGACGAAATAAGAACGATGTCGTTTTGAAGGAAGAGAGGGCATAAAAATGGCCTCATGGCCTAATTAATTTTCAACTCTAGGCCATTTTGCAATTATATATCTTATTTTTTTTTAAATAAATTTTTCACTAAAGGGCAAAAGCTACCTCATCAGCCAAATTAGGGTCCCAAATGAATTGGCTTCTGTTAAGAGTTTTTACATGCGTGTTTAGCAACCCAATCAGCAACTTCGTTTGTTGATCTAAAGCATGGTTGTCAAAACTAAATCGGACCGGTCGGTCAAACTAGAAACTAAATCAAAAATTGATCCGATCAGTTTCTATTTATCCTCCTCAAAAATCGATTAAAAAATCGATGAACTAGTTGATTAATCGGTGAATCGATCGAATCGAATTGATTTTTTATTCAAGTGGGTCAACTCTTTTTTTTTAATTTTTTTTTATAAAAAACGGCGCTTAAAAAAAAATAAGAGAATTTCAGTAATTTCGTTTCAATTTTACCCGATTCTAAAATCATGAACCTATCGCATGTTACCCTATTACGTGAGTAAATGTTTGAGCAAGTGAATGTACATAACTTACTATATATATAACTTTTAATTTAATATGATTGGATTGACACCATAAAAAATATGATCTTATATAAATTCTTGATTTAGCCATAATTGTATTTGTAATATTTGTCATTTTGTAGTATTTTTATAATTTTGTATGTTTGGAGAATTTATTTAATTTCAAATGAGAATGTTTGAGAATTCTAAAATTTCTAATTATTGCAGTTGCAGGATTTTGTGATAATAATTGCATAAACTTAAAGACATAATTTGATAAAGTATAAAACATGAAAATTATAAGTTTATGCCTTAACTGTAATTCTATAGAATGGTTTGGTAAAATTCTATGTGAGTGATAAGTTATGTTTATTTGAGTAAAACTGGTCTGGTTGAGTATTCTGCAGGAAGTCAGTGTCTGTTTGAATTTACTGGGAATGACTGAGACAGAACTAGCTAAAGGTATAAACATGAAAAATGTTCCTTTGTGTATTGTGGTGATGGTTATAAAATTTCAGAATTTTTGGATAAGTATATTTCAGTGGAGAGTGATTTTTCTCAGGACTGTTCGGAGATATTCTAAGGCAGTAAGTCTGGGTGACATTTGGAGAGTCACCATGGTCTGTGTGTTAGTTTTTATGATTTAAAATTTTGATATGTTGTGTCTCTGTATGTTTATTTTAAGTGGTAAAAAGAATAAGTAAGTTTGGACACTTGTAGCTCACTTGCGAGCTGGCTAAGTATGAGATGTCCAGAAAAAGTTTTTGACTTAGAGAAGTTTTGGAGTGGTGAGCCGGCAAAATGCGAAGTGGCATTTTACGAGCCGGCAATGCGAAGTGGCGAAGTGAGATTGTCGAAGTGGCAATTGGCGAAGAGGATTTGGCGAAGAGGCTTGGCGAAGAGGATTTGGCGAAGAGGAAAGGCGAGCTGGCATTATACAAAGTGGCATTATGCGAAGAGGCGTTATGCGAAGAGGGAATGGGCGAAATGGAAGTTCGTGAAGCAGAGTCTAACGAAGAGGCGAAGAGACGAAGAAGCAAAGAAGCATTGCCGAGGTGGCATTTGCGAGGAAGAGTTCGCGAGGAAAGTCTGGCGAGGCAGCATATGCGAGCTGGGAAATGTGAAGTGAGATTGGCGAGCTGGCTTAGGCGAGGTAACTTTGCCGAGGCTGATTGGCGAGTTGGCAAGCGTGTTTCTAGGGCAGTGGTCTATTTAACCCCAGCACCCCAATAGTATTTCACGATTTTTCCTTCTTTCTTTCTTCGATTAAATTCAGTCTCTTCTCAGAGTTAGCCTCATTTTATTTTCTAAGGCATTAATACTCAAATTAATGTATTATACTTCTAGATTAGTCTATATTAAAGCAGAAATCATCAGATTGGAGCAAGAATCTCAGGAATTTCAGTGTTGAGGAAAATAAGGTAAATTTTCTTTCAAAACTATATTCTTTAGATTTATGTAAGTCTATGGGTTAGGATAATTAATATTGGGTATATAGAATTTATTGCAAGTAATCTGAAGCCATTAATGGTAATTAATGTGGGAGAAATCAGAATGTTGAGACTGTCATGAATAGTAACATGAACAGTAACTCCGAAAATTAAATGCAGATTTTCTTTAAGAGATAAATAAAATTGTTGTTGGGAATTAAGAATAGAGACTCTAAGATAAT
>CANXYC011482541.1:0-19640 GCA_948193065.1 Aleurites moluccanus
AAATATTGAAGTGCATTTTGAGTTGAAATTGATAAATGGAGGATATAAGGGGATGTATGTTATATTGGGAGTGCATTTTTATATGATTTGCGGATAGCTTAAGTTAGAGTTACAAAGGAAACTCTGTCAGTTTTTCTGTAAGAATGTTTGATAATATAATGTTTTAAAAAAAAATTATCACCTAAAATGTATCACAGGTTAAGTAATGAATGCAAATGTTTAAGCATGGGTTCTTCGAGGTACTGGTGGCTTAGGCATTTCCCGTACCCTAGAACCGTCATAGTCTAAAGTTAGGCTATGACATAAGTATGTCATCAATGAATATGATGACAAACTTATCCAAATACGACCTGAACACCCTATTCATTAGATCCATGAAAGACGCCGGTGCATTGGTCAACCCGAATGGCAACACCAAAAACTCATAATGCCCATATCGGGTCTTGAAAGCAGTCTTGGGTATATCACCCCTCCGGATCTTCAACTGATGATACCCAGACCTCAGGTCAATTTTCAAAAAATGGCTGGCACTCTACAGCTGATCAAATAAATCATCTATCCGAGGCAACATATACTTATTCTTAACTGTGACTTTGTTCAACTGCCTGTAGTCTATACACATCCTCAAAGAGCCATCTTTCTTCCTCACAAACAGTATCGGTGCACCCTAAGGAAAACTATTAGGTCTGATAAACCCTCTATCCAATAGCTCCTGTAACTGTATCTTCAATTTTTTCAGTTTAGCTGGAGCCATTCTGTATAGTGGAATAGATATAGGGTCTGTGTCGGTATGCACCTCAATCTCAAACTCAATCTCCCTATTAGGGGGCAATCCTGGCACTCGTCAGGAAATATATCAGGAAACTCCTGAACAACCGGTATCCAATTCAATTGTATAGAAGACTTTTATACATCTACTACATGTGCCAAATAGGCTAAATAGCCTTTCCCAATCATCCTCCTAGCCTGGATAGCAGAAATCAGGTTAACCCTGAACTCTCGAATCTCACCTTAAGACTCAAACTCTAGCTACCCCTCAGGCTGGAATCTTACTGTCTTCCGATAACAGTTTATAACTGCTCGGTGTCTCGTCAATCAATCTATACCCAAAATCACATCCAAGCCTAACACAGGCAACTTAATCAAATCAGCATGCAAAATGTGATCATCAATCTCAACAATGCAATCAGGGTAGTAATAATCAACATCCACACTATCACCCATGGGAGTAGCAATCATCAATGGCACATCTAATAATCTCCTATCCTTATTCAATTTGGGTGCAAAATGTGGTGACACAAAAGAGTGAGTAGCACCCGAATCGAATAAGGCATCAGCAATCTCATTATGAATCAAGATGGTACCTATGACAACATTGTCTGATCTCAGGGCATCCTGGGTGTTGACAACAAACACTCTACCCTGGCCCCTACCAGCTGGAGCCTGACTACCACTAGGAGCTTGTCCTCCCCTGCCTCTACCTCTAGCTGTAGCCTCTCTACCCTGATTCGGACTCACCTGTACCATTGGCTGTGAGACCATGATGGACGGCTGCTGATCAGCCCTCACTGAACAACTGTTAGCATAATGGCCCTGCTGGCCACACCTCAAACATGCACCAGTCCGTCTCCAACACTCCCCTTTGTTTCTCCTACCATAAAACCCACAAGTAGGAATGTTGGTTGCCTAAGTAACTAGTCTCAAAGAACCTTGTGAGTAAGCAGGTGCTGACTGAACTGCTGGCGGTACCCTACTCTGAAATCTCCTTCTTTGACTACCACCTGTAGATCTCTGCTCAAATTGAGGTACTAGCTCTAACTGCCTAAGATGGGAGCTTCTCTTCCCCTCCTACTCTGTGATCCTGGACCACCCTTCCACTTCTGGTCCCTCTTGTGTCTCTCAGTCTTGTATTTCTCCTCCATCTGTGTGGCCTTGTCGATCACTATAGTCAATAAAGTGAACTCTGTAGCCAGTAATGCATTATGGAGTGCAACATGGAGACCCCTCTAAAATCTACTATTCAGCTCAGCCTCTGTAGGTACTATACGAGTAGCATATCTACTCAACTGAATAAACTCCTCTGCATACTCCTCTACTGATCTGTCCCCCTACTCAAGCTGCTCAAATCTGATCAAATTATGGGTCTTCACACCCTCAGTAATAAACTCATCAATCAAACCCTACCTGAACTCTGCCCATGTAGGTGGTTGCTCACCATAAAGTCTAGTCTCCATATGCCTCGAGAACCATGTCCATACCTTTCCCTTAAGCAATAGAGCAACCAACTCAACAGCCCTCAACTCCGAACAAGGTAGTCTCCTCACTACCTTCTCCACCTCCTCAAAGAAATCAACTGGATCTATACCTCTATCTCCCCTGAACTCAGGTAAGTTTAGCATCAGGAAGCTAAACATAGATACTCCACCCTCCTCAATCTCTCTCCGACCACCTTGTATAGCTGGCTCCCTCTGAGCCCCCACTGGCTGCACAGGAGCTGGTGTTACAGGAACTGCCTCTGGTACTATAGGTGGAGGTACTACTATTGGAGTAGGTGGTGGCTGTGCCTGCTATCTCTCCAGTCTAATCTCAGCCATCTCCCTCCGTAAATCCATCAAACCACTCATCATCTCCACTCTTCAGGGGTCATTGCCCCTCTCAAAATCCTCTGAAGTCCGTCGAGATAAAGACAAACCCTCTGATATAGAAATCTCTCTAACTAGTGACTCATTGGAGGCAACCTCAGTCTCCCTAGTATCTCTATCCCTGTCGTTGGACATCTCTGTAATCTATGGGGAAAAATGGAAACAGTCTCAGAAAATAGTAGAAATGCAGAATAATGACATATAACAGATGATAATAACAATAGACGATAAAGGAAATCCTATGCTCCATGGTATACTTAATTCTACCCCATTTTGTACTTAGTCACTATTCCTCTATAATTCAATCACTATTCATCTGTAACCTAGATTCACAGTCTGTAAACCTAGATGCTCTGATACTACCTCTGTCACAACCCGATTTTCCGGACCGCGACGGTCCTAAGGCACGGGAGATGCCAATGGCGACCGACACCCGTAGGACCCAGTATCACATGAATCATCTATAAACCATAATATAATATTCATTTTAATTAGTTATCATCCATTCTATTATTCTGTCATTCATTTTGTAGTTTACTACAAATGGCTGTAATCATCACAATATCATATCACAATATCATCACATAACTCAAAATATCATCATCAGTATATACATATATTCATCTCCTAGCTAACCCATACATAACCCATGGAGCAGCTAGATAATGAACACAAAAATAATGAAATACAAAATAGAATATATACACTAGAATTTGTAGCAGAAATCCACAGAGAAACAGACGTCGAGATTCTGCACTCTACTCCTCTCCTGAAATGGGTAAACAAATAAACAGTGAGTATAGATGATACTCAGTGAATTTACATGCATCATAATAAGCAATAGGCATCAAATAAACAATGGTATCAGTCAATAGGATAACAGTATACAATATCAATGTCAAGGTACAGTATAGCCAAAGAATAACATATAGGCTCAGTATCATATGGAAAGACAGATAATGAGATGGACTGTATGAAAAGAAATCATACAATCTCCAGTAATCTGTATCTATATGGACCATTAGGTCTCCAGTAACATATCTGTATCAGTAAGAATAAGGCTGATTAGGCCCTATGGCCAAGATCATAACCCCTCCTAGCTAGGGTATCAGTAATACAATGTGCACATCGCCGACAATATTTTCCCACTACCCTGTCGGATCGGTAGCTCTGCCCAACCATATAAGGGTCAATAACAAGGGATACCATAAGTAACAATGGCATCCAAATATCAATTAGTTCATTATCAATTAGTTCAGTTATCAATACGATCAATGGCAATGCTGTATATAATATACAATCAATGATAAAGAGTTTAGCAGTAAGGAAAGGCATGAAACAAAAGTTAGTTCGATGGCGGAAAATGGTAGGTCAATTGGCATGCCAACGTCGCTGGCGACAATGGCATTCAATTGGTAGGCCTATGGCATACAAACCAATGGGTCAATGGCAAATGAACTAGGCATTTCATCGAACATGTGGTGGGTATACAATGGCATGCCAATAGATTAGGTTTAGGTGCAAACTTGACTTGCCCAATTCAATTAATACAAAGTCACATTAGCAAACAAAGTATAGGCATTAAGAAACACAATTAAACAACATCAAAATGAGATCAAATGACAAGGGAAAATCAATCAAAAACCAAGCAAATCCAAGGGCAATGAATAGTGCAAGGGTTTCGGCCAAAGGGTGGATTTCACAAATGGTTTCCATTCATCAATTCAATGTTAAAGCATGTAATTTGATGCAATGTAAACTCACCTAATGCTTCAATTCACCTTTGCACAAGCCAATTCCACCAATTTTCCCCAAATGTGCCAAATAGGTCACTTTGTAATACACCTTTGACAAATCTCCAATTCTACATCAATTAATCCATCAATTAGTTATCCATTCATATCCAATTAACTAATTCTAATATCAATTAACAAAACCTAACACTAATTCATCAAGTCATATTTTACAACTTCAAATTAATCAAACCAATTTGTGGATTGCCATCAATTAGCATCAGTTGATGCAAATTGACTTCAAACCCATCTAATTCAACTTAAATAACATCTAAATAAACCATTAAACTAAGAAAATCACATCCTTACCTCAAGAACACCAAATGGCCAAAATCTTCCCTTTGTTCCTCCTTGAAATTCTTAGCTCCTTTCTACAAATTAAGGATGGAAATGGATTAAGCTAAGTTGATTTGCTATTTTTCTATCAATTTTCTTAAGAATTTAACAAGAAATGATCAAGAATCAAAGGAAGAAAGGAAGAAATGGGTTTCGGCTATAAGGAGAAAGAAAGAAGAAAATGAAACCGAAATGGCTAAGGCAAAATATAAAGAAAAAATCAATTTTCACAATTACAACTAACTCCCCAAACTTTCATCCATTACACTTTGGTCCATAATCTTTTGTAATTTATTCTATCAATTCTGTTAAGATTTAGATATCAGAGTGGGGAGTTAATAAGCTTTTTTTAATTTATACTTATTTATAAAAATGGTTCTGGAATCATTTTGTAACCCCGACCCACCACTTTTCACTATTCACTTTAAATTTCCTTAAAATTATCATTTTGCCATTAGTTACTTTTTCATTGTTCCTAAATGATATTCACTTCTTTCTTTTTACCAAAATTTCACATAAATTATGGTGATCTTTTACCCCCAGGTCAACTTTATAAATTCTTCCATTGACCGGACTGCCGCTTTTCGAAAAAGTATTAAGTTCACTTTCTAACTATGTCTCTAAAATTATTTCTGATCATTTCAAGACTAATGGACCACATACTGAGAATTAATTCATGCATAATAGTTATAACTTTCTAGGGTATTACAGTCTATCAAGCATAATCTACTGGTCACGTTTCTGAAGTCGTCTCTCCACCTCCTATACTTTTTCATGTACTCGCCTGTTTATTTCTTCTTGGATAGCTTTTGGTATAGGAGGTGGGGCAAAAAAAGAGTTGCTACCGGTATGCCCATAAAACAAGGGGCTTAAGAACTAACGCTGTAAATCTTGCTCTTTATGGGTCCCAATAGCCCAGAGATATAACTGATTCATACATCTGTATGGGCTTAGTGGATTCTGGAGCTGGCTGAGATAACTGCTCACGAAAGTTATTAATATTCTCTTATATTTAAAAGATGAAGTTGTCATGCTTGTCATATGAATTTATCTCACAAAACAGATAATTAAAAGCACTTAATTAGAACATTTATTTAATACTGGTACTTACATAAATCCTCTTTGATATGGTATCAACAAATGTATGCCCTCGTATTTCTTTGTGTATATGGATGAAAAGCTCAAGGGACATTAGGGGACGTCCCAATCTCTCATCCATATATATTAAGAGATCATTTAATTGATAATAGACATTAAAATTAAATAGTACTTATCTATTTTTAAACGTTACCATTTGTATGCTATACTGCACATGGGTTAATAATCCTCCTATATATCTGGATGGACTGGCTCCTGGACCTCCAAGCTTTGACAATCTGTAATGGCTACTCTAATAAAAAAGCTTACTGAATTCTGGATAAGCCCAATATCTATGCAATTTATCCCATGCATCATCCCTTATCCACATTGGTTGTTGCTTATATTTCACCTCATTTAATATGTATTTGTACTGTAATACAACTTTCTTAAATAAGGTTGTATGAACTAATGCAGTAATTGCCTTATCCCATTGGCATTGTTTCTTTAAAAATTTACTAAATATTAGTAAAGTTAAATGGTCAATCTGATAAAAAAATAACAATTACTAATGCAATAAATAAAATAATTGAGTTGCATAATAATCTGATATAAATATATCAAAATTTTAGTTGAATCTCCCCTATAATATGAATATTTACCTACTGAAATCAATAATTTATAACGCACATAAAATAATTCAATATTTAACAACTATCTTCAAGCTAAAAAGATAAATTATTTGCTATTTTTAGGTTAAAATTAACCTATCATATATATAATATGTCAATAGTTAAGAATTAATTCACACAATAAAATTCTATCGAAATTTCGGCAGAATCTCCTTTATAATTTTTGTATTCACATCATGCAAAAAAATCAAATTAAAACACTTATTATTGACTAACAATTATCAAACCATCCAATCACTCATACTCAACTCATTATTTCCCATATAGGCCTCAATTACATACCATCCACCATATCAAAAACAAAATTAATATAGTACATTTTTTTCTTAAGTCTAACTTCAAGCATTTTATTAGTCATACCTGAAACTCAACCCAAGTCTCTAACCAATTGGGTTACTTTTTTCTAAGTATAACCCTCTACGTCTATCTTCTCTTGAAAATCTTCCGCATTATACTGGAGCATTGATCAAATGGATCCAAACTGTAATAAATAAAAAATAAACATGGAGAAGCAAATATATATAATTTATAAGTTTGTCAATAATATTATGATATATTAACATACCTCCCACGATTCAATGATAAGAAGTCGCTCTAAGGGGGTGGTACCCTATATATATCATTAGTATCCGGAGTAGGTGGAGCTTGAGGTCTAGCAGATCTAGATGATGGGTTTATGGGTACAGAAGTGGTGGGTGATGTAAAAGTGGTGGGCGTTGCAGATGTAGTAGGCGAAATAGACAAAGATGACATAGATGAAGATGAACCATCAGAACCTCAGGGCAATAGAGGCAGTGCAGGCAATGGTGTCTGACAGGATGATGTATCAGTGTCAATATAAGGGTGAGTAATCGTCCACATACCAGTGGAGCAGGTTTCGATTTATGTCGAGAACCATAATAAGGTGTCGGTCTACCTCGATCATGACCTCGCTTTGACAGAGTGCCCTCTCAAATATCGCATGTAGAAATATGTATCAAATGCATTTTTATTAGTTATGTTATACATAAACGAATTGTACAAGTAAAAATATAAATCGTATATGCGTTTAAATAGGCATAACAATAATTTCAAATCCTTATTAATAAAATACATTTTACCATTATTCATATGGAAATCCATTATTCACTGTCAATATCTTCAATCTCACCTTTTTCAATATTTCTTTGGATGATTCGGTATCTGATTAAATCTCAATCTCAACTTCTAATTCATAATTATCCTCATTTACATCAATAAACGAACCATTTGATCATTTAGTGATACATGTGGCTCATCATTTGTAATTTGAACCAGCAACACATTTAATTCATCTTCCTATAGTGGTAATTTAGATGATGTCTCACTCACACTTCCATATTTCATTTTACTATTGATCTAGCTTTAATTTTATATACTACTCACCAATCTAAGTTATCTTGATTAACAAAATGGTTGAAAACTATTAATTCACAATCCAAAATGGACATTGTGTATTTTGGAAGCAAATTTTGGATTAACATGATCGAAATGCTTTCATGCCACATCTGAAAAATGTTGTATTACACCATCATCGGATTTATGCTTAGCATGGCATCTCATGTACATTTTCATAGCTTCAGAGGCAAACAATCTCTGCAACCTTGGAGTTGGAGGAAAATAATATATTTTCTTCACTAAAACTTCTATTTTAGACTTACTATCACCCAACATCTTGGTTTATATCTATGATATTCACAGAATGGGGATGACTTTATCGTGCAATTATTCATGCAACAGTGAATCTTATGCACATGAAGTCCAAAATATTGTATCAACTTCTTTATTCTATAGAAATCGTTGACCATTATATTATTCTTGGGTAATGACTCCTAATAGAATCTTAATATCTCACCATAATACCTTTCAGATAAATGGTTTTCAAATTTGATATTCAATAATCTTGCAACTACAGATAACTTTGAATGGTTTCTACAACAAGGCCACAACTCTTCATTAGATGCATCTAATATGTCATACAATTTTTGAGATTTTGGATTCAGAGATTCATCCCTACCACTCTAATTAAATTCAGGACCAACTGCATCTATAACCATGGTTTCATATGCATTATAAGATTTTGTACCAATGATATAATCTAAGGTTTGGAATTGATCATGTGCAGAGTTTGCAGACCTACTGACTTCACTATACAAATACAAGTTGTAATAACCCTGAACAAAACCCTTTCTATGCAAGATCCAACCTAACAGTATCCATATCAAATAAATTGTGATTCTGTCCCTTTTTATACATGGACATCTTATCTTGCTCCATCCATAAATTGAGGCTGAGATGTAGCAAATTCAATAAACTCGTCTATACCATCTAAGAATTCTATGCGCAAAGATCATCCTTAAGTCTAAAATACTTATATTCTCTATCTAATCTCATGTTTTCGTCCTGTAAATTATCAACCTTGAATACAATGTGTTTATGTATAAAATAATTATCACTTTTTACATTTCTATGTATTTCTTTTAGGTCATTCGAAATCTAATGCTAACTCTTTATCTTTCCATTCCTATAAGGTAAGAACCTAACCCATTTAGAAACTCATTGCTATATAACCATACTGATACATTCTATAATGTACTCCTTATGAAAATTTGGCAGCATCTCCTTATATTTCTCCAAGTTCACCAATTGAAAAATATCATTTATTGACACATTTTTCAATATGTACTCAAAGAACAAATAAAATATATAGTTATCGAATTTTTAAAAAATTATATGATATAGAATGTAATCAGCAAGATACAATAGATAGTGACTTTTTTAAACAAGTAACTATGGTTACAACTTAAATAATTAAATTTTTTAATAGTACAAAAAAGTTTATATTTATTTGTACGCTTTATTTCAAATACTTTAATTTAAATAAATTATATTCACTTAAATTAATTATTTTCAATTACACAAAATAGTTAACGTCCTTCAAAATTAATAAGACAAAATAATAAATACACAATGTTAACTAATTGACTAAATATTATAGATTCATAGAATTTTAGTTGGGGATTATTTTACTCTTAATGATTTTAATGATGGTTAAAAACAATATGCCAAATTTATGGTTTGGATAAAATTTATGTATTAGATTTTTGGTTAAAAACAAGGTGTTAAATTTAAGGTTAAAAATAATGTCAATGTGCTAAATTTTTTGATTATTAACTTGTATGCTTTGAAAACAGGATGTGACATCTATTATGCAATTAGAACAGCCGTTACACATAAATTTCTAAAAAAATGAAATTCATACATAAAGCATTTTCAAGCCCGTTATGCAGAGGAGTGATTGTTACACATTATAACACCCATTAAATTTACATAATGCCCGCTATGTTAAATGGCTTCAGCTTTAGGCCATTTACACAAAAACATTTTTCAAGCCCCTTCCAGCTAATGCCATAACGATAGTTACATACCTATAATGCCCGTTATAAATAGTTGAACTATCTCATCAGAATATATCTGCTTTAAATTATAGTCGTTGGGAGCAATATTTAAAGTTGATATTGCATTAAACGCATTCAGAATAAATATATTTTGACACTGAGGCTTAATTGTTATATATATGATAATTTGAAGTTAAAATGAGATTGGCCAAGCTTTATAAGACTATTTCATTATTTTTGTTCTAATACTCTATTTTTCTTGTAAAGCTATATGTACTTCAACTCTAATCGTTCAAATATCTTAGTCTAAGTTGTAAAGAAACTTATAATTCTCTAAGTTCTTGTAATTTCATTTTTAAAGTGGGTGGTATTCCATTGAGAAAAAAGGTATAATCCTAGATAAACTACTTATAAAAGGTTAGGTTGAGAACTCGGAATTAGTGGAACATCAATATCGAGTTGATATTAAGAGAAGAGGACATAGGAAAGGTGATTGTGCTCCAAACCACTATAAAATTGGCTAAGTATTCTCTATCCTTGTCTCTTTATTGGTATTGTTTGCTTATTTATTCATTAATTTATTGTTTTAGAATTTTTAAACTCATATTCACTCCCTTTAAGAGTATTTGCCCTAGTGACATAATAATTGGTATTAGAGCTTGTGCTCTAACTTATATTAAATCTCACAATTTTTAGAGCTGACGATTCATTTCTATGGCAGGCACCTTTACTTCTACCTTCGATGAGGGACAATGCTATACAAAGCCACCACTATTTCATGGTATCAATTAAAATCAATAACACCAAAAAATTCTTCTAGTTACGCTGCCAAAGATAAAATAAAGGTTGCAAATAATTTTAAAGCAATGGACTTATTGTTTTGTGCCCTTGATTCCAGGGAATTCAATCGGGTCTCCACTTATGAATCAGCTAAAAAAATTTGGGATGTACTCAAAGTCACTCATAAAAGCACAAATCAAGATAAGGACACCAAAATCAACATGTTCGCATCAAATTTTAAAAACTTCATCATGAAAAAAGATGAAAAAATTATTGACATGTACAAAAGGTTCACTATAATTGTAAATGATTTGAAGGGCCTTGATAAAGTGTTTACTCAAAAGGAGCTCATTATTAAGCTCTTGAGATCACTACAGGAAAACTTTGATGCTAAGATTGATGCTATTGAAGAATCAAAGAATATTAGTTTCATGACCCCTTAAGACTTGATGGAAAATCTCATGACCTTTGAATTGAAGCTAATTACAAGGGATAAATGAGATGAAAGAAAAAGAGATTGCTTTAAAAGCAACTTTGGAAGAAAAAAAAGAATCCTCTTGTGAAGAGGACGAAGATGAAGAAATTCCCTTACTTTCAAGGAAATTTGACAAACTCATATCCAAGAATAAGTTCAAAAGAAGGGATTTAAAAAAATAAAGAAGAAATAAAATGAAAAAGTGAAAATAAGATGTTATGAATGCAAAAAATCGGGTCATATAAAGATGGATTGCCCTAATCTCATATACAAAAAGAAGAAAGAAAAGAATGAAAAGAGGTTTAAGAATAGAAACAAAGCCTATGAGGCTTGGAATAGAAGTGCTTCTAGTGATGAAAATTCCTACGATGAAGAAGAGGAAAAGAAGTTTAACCTATGTCAAATGGAACAAGAAGATGTGGAAACTTCTAATGAAGATATTTTTTAGGTAAATTCCTAAGCTTACACTCTTTATGAATTAGAAAATGCTTTTAGTGAACTCATGGAAAAAATTTTATGCATTTCAAGAGAAAATAAAGTTTTAAAGAAAAATTTATCCAAATTGAAACTTGAGGTTGATTAAGTTTTTCCAAAAGAAAAATCAAGACTAGATGGTGAAAAATAACTCTCAACTTAAATTGTCAATTTGAAAAATGATTATTCAAACAACTCTCAACTAAAATTATCAATTTGAAAAATGATTATTCATAACTCTTTAGTGAACATGAAAGATCAAGAGTGAACTTAAAAACTCTAATGAACTTTTTAGTAAGTTCACTTAAGGAAGCGAAACTCTTAAAAATATCATAGCTTTACAAAAAGTGATTTTTAACAAAGTTGGACTAGGATACCACACTAATTTAAAGATTAAAAAGGTTAACACCTTTTTTGAAAACAAAGTGATGGATCTTAAAAGGTTGATAAAATGCAAATATTGTAAGCATTATGGTCATACATTACATAAATGTCACATTAAATATAAGAGACCTTACTCCATTAAAATGGTGTGAATTCAAAAAGAATCAATTCAAATTGATGAACACATAAGAGTTCTCAAATATGCTAACATGTATGGACCCAAAGAAATTTAGTACTAAAGAAGGAATGAATTATCTTCTATATTATTGGTCCAAGAAACAAAGAAGGACAATTGGATTATGGATAGTGGTTGCTCCAAACCTGGAGATAAATAAAAATTCATTGAGCTCAAGTACAAAAATGGAAACTTAAGCTTTAGTGATAACTCCAAAGGCAAAGTTATTGGTATTGGCTCAATTGGTAACAGTGCTGTATCCATATTCAAAGTACTCTTTGTTGGTAAGTTAAAACATAATTTGCTTAGTATTAGTCAATTGTGTGTTATTAGTTATAGAGTCATTTTTGAATCCTTTGCTTGTGAAGTATTAGACATCAAACCATCAAGATAGCTTTTATTGGTCATCGCAAAGGATTTATGTTGTAGACCTAAATAATGTATCTCATAAAAATCTTTGTTTATATGCATTAAAAGATGAGCATTCATCCTTGTGGCATAGGAGGTCAGGCCATACTAGTATAGATGTACTCCCAAAACTTTCAAAAGAGATTTAGTAAATGGTTTGCCTAAATTGATTTTCAAAAAGGAAAACCTTTTTGATGTTTGTGCTAAAAGCAAATACTTTAGAAGTTCTTTTAAACCTAAAAATATTGTTTTAATTTATAGACCACTTCAACTTTTACACATTGATTTATTTGGTTTAACTAGTCTTGGGGGAAGCATTAATGTCTTCTTGTGGTTGATGACTATTCTAGATTTACTTGGGTGCTCTTTTTTGCTCATAAACATGATGCATATAATGCATTTATTCCTCTTTTTAAATCTTTACAATCTCAAAAAGGTTAAGCTATTTCTAGCATTAGGAGAGATCATGGAAAATAATTTGAAAATTCAAATTTTGAAATGTATTTTAAAGAGCATGGCATAACACAAAATTTCTCAGCACCTAGGACTTTTCAACAAAATGGAATTATTGAAAGGAACAATAGGTAATTAATTAAAATGGCAAGAACCACGCTTTGTGAAAATAATTTGTCTAAATATTTTTGGGTCGAAGCAGTTAGTACCTCTTGCTGTATTTAAATAGAGCAATGACTTTGCTTATCCATAAAAGGACCCCATATGAATTATGGAAAGGAAGAAAGCCTAATATTGCATACTTTCATCCTTTTGCTTGCAATTGCTTTGTTTTAAACAATGATAAAGATAATTTGGGTAAATTTGTTGCTAAATTTGATGAAGCTGTCTTTCTTGATTATTCTATGAATTCTAAAACTTATCCAGTCTTCAACAAAATAACTCTTTTAGTTGAAGAATCCATTCATATTATATTTAATGAATCTCTTTCTAAGCTTGATGATAGGAGCAAACATGACAAAGCAATAAAAGATATGATTAGAGATTTAACTTTGAAAGAAAATGAAGATCATATCATGGATTTTGACAAAGATGATAAAGATGTTGAGGAATCAATTCAATCTACTCATCAACACCAAGAATCACATCATCCAAGAGTAAGGAATGAGGTAAAAGACATAAAAGTTATAGGTGATCCAAATCAAGGTGCAAGAACAAGATCAAAAGTCCATAACGCTTATGAGTATATAGCATTTCTCTCACAAATAGAGCCAAAGAACATAAAGAATGCTCTAAAAGATTATTAATGGATCATATCCATGCTCGAAAAGCTCAATTAATTTGAAAGAAGTAAAGTGTGGATATTGGTTCCTAGACTATAAGATCATCCGATGATTGGAACAAAATGGGTATTTCCAAAATAAATTGGATGAATCCAGAATTGTGAAAATAAATAAGGCAAGATTAGTTGCTCAAGGATACTCTAAAAAAGAAGATATTGATTGCAATGAAACCTATGCTCGTATAGCCATATTAAAAGCAATCAAAATATTACTTGCTTATACAATCTATAAAAATTTTAAACATTTTCAAATGGATGTTAAAAGTTTATTTTGAAATGGATTTAGTCAATAAGAGATGTATATGAAACAACCTCCATGTTTTGAAAGTGAAAATTTCAAAATTATGTTTTCAAACTTTGAAAAGCTCTATATGGTTGAAAACAAGCTCCAAGAGCTTAGTATGAAAGGTTGAGTAACTTTCTCCTTGAAAATGGTTTTTCTAAAGGAAAAGTGGGCACAACTCTCTTCATAAAGTATGACAAAAAAAAAAATTTTAACTATTCAAATATATATTAATGATATCATATTTGGTGCTACTAACAAATTATTTTGCAAGGGCTTTTCTATGTTTATGAAATGTAAATTTGAGATGAGTATGATAGGGGAGCTTAAATTTTTCTTGGGATTACAAATTAAGCAACTAAAAAAATGAAACATTAATCAATCAATCCAAATACATTAAGGAATTGCTTAAAATATTTAGAATGGACAACATCAAACCTCAAAATACTTCAGTGAGCACTTCAACCAAATTGGAGGTTGATGAAAAAGGTAAAAGTGTTTATTCTAAACTTTATAGAAGCATAATAGAATCTTTGTTTTATCTTACTGCATCTAGACCTAATATATTATTTAGTGTTTGTATGTTTGCACATTTTCAATCCAATCCAAAAGAATCACACATCAATGGAGTCAAATGAATTATGAGATACCATATGGACACACTAAACTTAGGTTTGTGGTATATCAATGGATCCACATTTGATTTGTATGATTACTCCAATGCAGATTATGGAGGATATAGGATTGATAAAAAAAAAAAAAAGTGCAAGTGGCATTTGTCAATTTTTTATGTAATATGTTAGTATCATGTTTTTCAAAATAGCAAAACTCAGTTGCCCTGTGAAGCTAAGTATACAATAGCTGTTAGTTGTTGAACTCAACTTCTATGGATGAGAACACAACTTGAAGATTTTGAACATTTATTTTATAGCATTCCTATAAAATATGAAAATACAAGTGCCGTAAATCTTTTAAAAAATTCAATTCATCATTCATGCACAAAGCATATAGATATTAGACATCATTTTCTTAGGAATCATGTGAGCAAATGGTATATTAGCATTAAGTTTATGGATACTAAGCAACAATTGGCATATATCTTCACTAAACCATTGGATAAAAAGGCATTCTACTTTATTAGAAGGATATTACGTATGATTGATACCTCTCAGGTATAATCTCTACAAATTCCATGGTTAAACTATTGCTTGGTACATAACTTAATGATTTACAATGATATTAATTGATGTATATGAATTTTTTAATGCTTTCATACATTTTTCTACTAATTGAGAACAAAATAGTGAATTTTGCATAAATCTATGTAACACCTTAAGATTTCATCCATTTAAGTTTAAATATACTTAATTTAAGTATAGATATGCTCCGTTTAAACATAGAAACATCATACTTACGTGATTGGATGAATCGCTAAAAATTGACCCGATAGGTAAGCAAGTACATCGACATTTCGATTAACGAATGGGTACATAAATGAGCATATTTAATATAATCATTAGAATCATAAGCTGGAGAAATATAAGAAATATTGTATCATAATTTAAATGGGACAAAAAGATAGATAAAAATAAGTTTCGGGTTTAAAACATGAATACTATAAGTGTCGAGGGGAAAATTGAATTACTCAAAACTTAAAATATAAATATCTTCATTTTTTCCTTAAATTTTTCCGTTTCTTCTTCTTCTTCCATTAGCACCTTCAGGCCATGACTCCCTCCTCCATCTTCCTCCATGTTTCTTTCAATTTTCAAAGGAAAAGCTATAGAAAACTTTATTAAACTACAAAATAACCTACCTAGCATCAAAATTTCTCAAAGAAAACAAGTAGAAACTTGAAGAACTTCTCCCTAAGGTTTCGGCATCACTATTGCAGCAAAGTGAGATTGATTTTCCTTCATTCTTTTAAGTTATTTTAGATGTATACATGATTAGATAGATGAATTGATTGATAGATAGCAAAATTAATGGAAGAATTGATAGAAAATCGTAAAACCTAGTTTCTGTCAGAATTCAAAGTGTAGCGGTGCTACTCGCCTTGGGCTGAAGAACTTCACAGTTGTGATTCCCTTGTAGCGACTGTAAATTTAGTTGTGTAGCAGGTGCGACTAATCTATAGCGGCTGCCACTTTTATCCCCTATTTCTCCAAAAGGTTATTGTCCATCTGAGCTTCCTTAGTAGTGACTGCTACATCCCTGTAGCAAGCACTACTTATTTCTCCATTGGACCTTTGAACTTCTGGACCTACTAGTCTCTTTAATCGCAGTTGTGACAGTTTAGTAGTTGTTGTGACAATATGGAGCATTATAAGTAGTGGTTGTGACTTATAGGTAGCAGGCGCGAATATCCTGTAGTGGCGGTGACTTTTGACATGTAGAACTTTGGGTCTCTGTACCTCTTAGTCCCAGCTACTACACTTAAGTAGCAGGGACAACTTATCTTAGTTGTGACTGCGATACTTAAGTAGTAGGGGCAACTTATCTTGGTTGCTACTGTAACACTTAAGTAGCGGGCGCAACTTCTACTTTCTACTCAGACCAATGCTACTGGATCTCTTAATCGCGAGTGTTACTTCCTTGTAGCGGCTGCGACTTTACTAATATCTGTAATTTTGAATTATGTCTCTTGCATATAATCAAACAAACGTAATTAGTACTTTAATTAGTTGTTTGTAACCATCAAAATAAGCATGTTAAAATACTAATAATACCCTATAAATTCCTAACTCATTCACATGAATTTATTCTCAGTATGTGGTCCATTAGTCTTGAATAGATGGAAAATAATTTTAGAGACACAGTCAGAAAGCAAAATTAAAACTTTTTCGAAAACTGGCGGTGCCGGAAACACTGCCTAAAAATAAGCAGTCTAGTCAACGGAAGAATTTCTAAAGTTGATCTGGGGGTAAAAGATGACCATAATTTATGTCTAATTTTTGTAAAAATAAAGAAGTGAAAATCATTTAGGAACACTGAAAAAGTCAGTGATGACATTTTGGTAAATAAAGGCAAATTCAAGGTGAATAGTGGAAAGTGGTCGGTCGGAGTTACAGAATGACTCCAGAACCATTTTTATAAATAAGGATAAATTAAAATAAGCCTATGCACTTCCCACTCTGATATCTAAATCCTGACAGAATTGTCAGAATAAATTACAGAAGATTTAAGGACCAAAGTATAAAGGTTGAAACTTGGAGGATTTAGTTGTAATTTGCCAATGATTTTGTCTTATTATGGCCTTCAAATTTCGGTTTCTTTTTCTCCATTTTTGTTTCCTCCATTGCCGTGTATGCCATTTCTTCTTCTTCATCTTCATCTTTTCTCATTCTTTATAAATTTCTTTAGGATTTTTATGGAAATATAGTAAATCAACCTAGTTAAACTCATTTCTACCATCAATTTGAAGTTTGGGTCTAGGAATTTGGAGGACAAACTCCATGTATATTTCGGCTATGATGAAGCTTAGAGGTAAAGTTGTTGTTTTGTTTCATTTGATTAATGATTTAGTGATTATTTAGGTTCAATTGAATGGGTTTAGTGATTAATTATTTTAATTTATCCAAATTTGATGGAATTTCCAATTTGAATGCTTGAATTGAAATTGTAAGATTGAATGTGTTGAATTAGTAATAGGAATTGCTAATTGATGTTAGAAATGATCAATTGGATATGAATGAACAACTAATTGATGGTTAATTTGATGTAGAATTGGAGATTATGGAATTAGAGTTTTCAAAGTAAGCAATTTGGGGATTTTGGTGGAAATTGGTGGCAATTGTGTGTACATTGGCTAATTGGATAAATTGGTGAGTTGACATTGCATCAAATATCATGTTTGAATCATTAAATTGAGAATTGGAAACCATTTGCAAAATCCCACTCATGGCCGAACCCTATTTGCCCTAAAATGCCTTGGTTTTTATTTGGTTTTTACTTGTTTTTCCTTGCCATTTTAATCCTAATTTAGTGTTGTTTAATCTTGTTTCTTGATACCTTTGTGTTGTTGGACAATGTACCTTGTTATTGGTTTGAATGGGCAAGTTAATTTTGCACCAAAACCTAACCTATTGGCTTGCCAATGTATGCCCACCAAGTGTTTGACAAAATGACTAGTTTAATTACCATTGGCCTATTGGTTTGCATGCCATAGGCCCACCAATTGAATGCCATTGTCATCAGCGACATTGGCATGCCAATTGACCCACCATTTTCGGCCACCGAACCAACCTTTGTTTCATATCTTTTCTCATTACCATACTTGCTATTACTGATTGTACATTGCATATGACATTGAAATTGAGCATATTAAATATTGAATTGATTGTTACCGAGCTGATTATTATTTGACTAACTGATATCCGGATGCCATTGTTGCTTATGGTATCCCTCGTTATTGACCCTGATATGGTTTAGCAGAACTTTCGATTCGACAGAGTAGTGGGGAAATACTGTCGACCTTGTGCACATTGTATATTTGTACCCTAGCTAGGAGGGGTTATGGTCCTGGCCATAAGGCCTGATTAGCCTTTTGCTTATTTGATAATGGTGACCTACATGGTCCAGTGATATTGTTTGTCTGGAGACTGTATGATTTCTTTTCATACAGTCCGTCTCATTATCTGCCTTTCCATATGTAACTGAGCTTATTTATATGATTTTTTTTTTGTTTACTGTACCTTGACAGCCATTTTGTACACTGCTATTCCTTTGACAAAAATCATTATTTAATTATGCCTATTATTTATTACGATGCATGTAAATTCACTAAGTATCATCCATACTCACCTTTTTGTTTGTTTACCCATTTCAGTAAAGGAGTAAGTTGCAGAATCCCGACATTTGTCTTCCGTGGATTTTTGCTGCAGTTTATTCTGTATAAAATTCTAGATTTCTGTATTTATATTTCAGGTTTCTTTATCTAGCTGCTCCATGGGTATGTATGGGTTAGTTAGAAGATTAATATTGCATATAAAATATTGATAATTATATTTTGAGTTATATGATGAATTATGATGTGATATGTGAATAATACAGCCAACTGAAGAATGCTTCAAAAAATTTCCAAATGAAGTTTCTTTTGTTTGTCTTTTACTTCTTCTTAACTCCTCAAAAGAGCTTTCAAAAAATATTTTCAGTAGGTGCATAAGAAACAATCTCATATTTCAAAGGAAATACATGTTCAAATAATTCAACATTCTTTTATCTCGATTATTGTATTAACATCAAACACATCACTTTTTAAAATAAGAAATCTATATGCAACACTATTGTCACAACCCAATTCCCACAATCGGATCGCGACGGTCCTAGGGCACGGGAAATGCCAATGGCGACCGGCACCCATAGAACCCAGTATCAATCACATTCACAATATACATATATATTTATCGTAG